>PVKA01038890.1:8864-19990 GCA_004027165.1 Ctenomys sociabilis
TTTTTTTTTTTTTTTTTTTTTTTTTTTTTTTTTTTTTTTTTTTTTTTTTTTTTTTTTTTTTTTTTTTTTTTTTTTTTTTTTTTTTTTTTTTTTTTTTTTTTTTTTTTTTTTTTTTTTTTTTTTTTTTTTTTTTTTTTTTTTTTTTTTTTTTTTTTTTTTTTTTTTTTTTTTTTTTTTTTTTTTTTTTTTGCAGTACCAGGGATTTAACTGAGGACCCTGAGCTTGCCAGGCAAGCACTTATTCTACTGAATTATCTCCATGGGTTCTGCTTTTGCTCTTTGAAATAAAGAAATAAAATTTTCTACAGATGAAAAATAAAATAAAAAGCTAAAAAAATTAATAATAAAAAGGGGGGACACTGGACAAAAGCTATAGCATCCTTCTCCTTTCTTATTCTTTCACTTATCAAGTACTTGCTTGGCATTATCTTATCAAAGGCAAAGTGTTTCACACCACATGGCCCTGGCCCTCCCAAACAAACAACAAGCCAAATTCAGGAAGCGAGTTTTCAGAGGCCAAATTCAAAAGACCCACTTTAGTAGCAATTTGAAAATCCCCGTACACAGGTTTCCCCAATGGGTAGAATCTACCAGGATTCCCCTCCGTGTGATTAATGCCCTTAGAAAGAGACACCCAGATTCTCCTGTGTATCAAAAATGACAAGGATGTTTTAATGTGTATGACTGCCCAATAAATATCTAAATTACAAATACTGACATGTAAGCTGCAGAAGTATTTTAATAAAACTACACTAAACAAGCCAGCTGGTAATAAAACTCCTAATGAAAATGTACTCAGTGGTGCATTTAATTTGATGGCTGAGTCCACTTTCAAATTACCCAAAAATTTGATTTGTAAGTAAAAATACGCAGAGTCTACCTCTCTCATGCTGCTCTTAAGGAATTTATTTGCACTTAGAAAACCAAGAAGCATTCTTGACTGATTGCATTGGGTTGGAAAGTTTTGTTATTTGAAATTAATATTGAAATGAAATGAATGTATGTAACTGCCCAGCTACCCTACAACACTGATGAAAATAAGAAGTTGTCTTAATGAAGTTAGCTTTGGAGTGACATGCGAATCATGAAATGGCTCATTAGTTTCTATGAAAATGAACCTTAACCTCCTGCATTTCCTTTCTCTATTATTAGCTCGCAAAATTCAATTGCTTTGATCATTCCAGGTGACTCCTAGCTCACAGTGAGTTCTTCAGAAGGTCAAAGAATCACGTAAAGTTCCAAAATGCCTAAGACTAACTGCGTTTAACTCACTGGACAGCTCTATCCCAGAGGCACCTCCTAAGACAGTGTACAATGATCAATCTGTCTGGAAAATCCATTTTGTAATCCCAGTACAGTGCACAGGCATCTATCTCTACCAAAAGTGAGCGAGCTAGAGTCATTTTAAAGTATCTGCTTGCTAAATTTTTTCAGCTGTCCTTTGTTTTTCAGCCTATATTTTAACATGGGAAAATGGGTTCTTAAATTATATACACGTATTTTTCTATTGGAAGTTAACCAAATTAGTTATGTAGTATATAGAACATTTTTCTTTCATTTTAACAATCATTTAAGAGGCTTGGGATTTGGCTCAGTGGTGCAGTATCTGTCTAGAAAGCCTGAGGTCCTGAGATTGATCCCCAGTACACAAATTTTTTAAAAGGAAATATTTAAGAGAAAACAAGTTTAAGTTAATATAAAACAAAGTATCTGACTCCAAAGGGAAAAAAATGAGACAGGTCTTCTTGATCCTTATGCCAACTTTATAAAATAAATGAAATATTGAATGAAGGGATCATACTTCCTCAGAGCTCAGGACAAGCACAATGTGTGAGTGGGTGGGAAGATAGCTCAGCGGCATAGGCACCTGCCTGACAAACTCCAGGGTCCAAGTTCAATGTCTGGATTGAGCTGCAGAAAAAAAAAAGACAATCACAATATGTGAATGAACATAAATTTATTTGTGTTCACAGCCTATGTATGCCAAGGCATATTTCCAAATCTCATTTTTCAAGTTTTACTATTAGAAAAACCTACTTCTTAGAAACACTTCTTAAATGCTTTCTTTTATTCAACATTTTCTGGCCATGAAATTAATTACAGGTGAATACAAAAAGTGCTCAAGAAGAGAAGGTGGCCTTTTTGTTGTTGTTTGTGGTAGCAATGGCCCTGGAGTCAAACTGAGGTCCTTGTGCTTGGTGAGCAGCCCAAGGTGGCCCTTTCATCTGACCCTGAGTGTGACTTCAAGAGCCACTGCCACAGTACTTGTCTGCAATTGTCCTTTCATTCGTTACTTTTTCTTTTCTTTTTTTTTTTTTTAATCTGAGACAGGGTCTTGTTATGCAGCACAGGCTGGCCTCGAACTTGCAGTGCTCCTCCTGCTCAGCCTCCCAAATGCTGGTATTATAGGCATGCACCACTTCACCAGACTACCTGTTCCTTGTAATATAGGTTCAGCAGTTAAAACTTCCTGTTCGTAACAATTATGTATATAATGATGAAGTTAATGAACTTTGGAAAGAACTATAGACTCCTGGAAATGTTAAAGCCAATACTTACAGTTTGAGTGCGTATACATTATTTGCATATAGACACACATATGCATACATTTATACAATGTAAATTTGCATCCATACACACGAAAGCACAGAAAGGCATACACGTGGATAATTCACGGAGTCAGTTAGCTAACTTAAGCTGCTATCATATCTTGGGGTAAGTTTGATATGTGGAGCTTGGGATGTCTTATCTGAATCTGAGAAAAGAAATTCTTGGCATGTTCTTTTGAGTGGGAAAAGCAGCCTCTCGTTGTCAGCCAGATGCTTCAAAGGAACATTAGTGTTCTGAGATTTCTAGCAAATTAACAGCCCAGGTAACAAAACGCAAGGAACTCTGGCCAGTCACTTACTCCCTCGGCTGGATCTGGCCACTTCTCTATGTATCCCAGCCACACGAAATGGAGCATGAGTCATTTGAGTAATGAGTCAGAAAATGTCTAGCAGCCGCAGTGCGAGGGTAGGCGTGATGCTTAAGACAAATTTCAGGGGTAATAGGACAGCATTTTCTTTTCTGCTCTAGGCAGACTGTATCTCTCTTTCTCTCCATAATGAATAATGTTCTCTCCCCTCTCCCTGGAGACAGAGGCTGATCTGAAGGCTTCTTGTAGCTCTAAAATTTAAAATTTCAAGTAAAAACCATAGGAAAAGTCAGTATCCCTGGACTTAGGATTAGAAGCCTTGAGTTCAAGTGCTGCTTTTGGCAGTCTCATGCCCTTCTTGCTAAGATGAATCATTACTTCCCTGAGATAACTTTGATCTGCTGGAGGTATTTTCTCTCATGCCCAATCTTATCAGCTATCTGGAAGGATGCTGGTGGGGTGCAGTGACTGGCGTGTGATGGCTCCAGAGGTGTACAAAGGGGGAGTCTTCACCATTTTACCCCATTTGAAATGTATTGTTTAGAGCAATGATGTTAAATTATGCTCACAAATCACAGGGATCTTTTTATTTCTTTATTTTATTATTTATATATTCTGTACAGGGTCTCACTATGCAGCTTGGACTCACAGGGATTCTTCTGTTTTCAGCCTCCCCAGAGCTGGGATTGCAGGCGTGCACCACCAAGTCAGGACAGGGGCTGGCTCAAGGCTCCCGGGGATGGGGCTAGCGCAGCATGTAGTGCCGGCAAAGATGATGATGGAAACCCATCCCTGCATTTGCCTAAGAAGGCTCTTACTCCACTGAGCTATATCTTACTAGCCCTGGAATGGGATCTTTTTAAAGTGCAGATTCTGGGGCTGGGGAGACAGCTCAGAGGCATACACACCTACCTGGCAGGCACAAGGTCCTGAGTTCGATCTCCATCCCTGCATGCTGTGCTGACCCCTGAAATCCAGGCACCCTGAGTGAGCCCTGGATCCCCAGCCATGGTGGTGGCAG
This sequence comes from Ctenomys sociabilis, assembly GCA_004027165.1. Classification (NCBI taxonomy): domain Eukaryota; kingdom Metazoa; phylum Chordata; class Mammalia; order Rodentia; family Ctenomyidae; genus Ctenomys; species Ctenomys sociabilis. The sequence goes on from PVKA01038890.1 coordinate 12,802, forward strand.
TGCTAGCACATGCCTGTAATCCCAGCACTCCAGAGGTTGAGATAGAGGGATCATTGTGAGTTCAAGACCAGCCTGGGCTTCAAAAGTGAGCATAGGGCCAGACCCTGGCAAAGAGAGACCCTGTTTCAAAATAAATAAATAACATAAATACATACGTAAGTACAAATTCTGTATCTAGACACATGCCATATTTCTAACTGTAACTCCTGGTGCTGCAGACATTGCTGAATGTCCAGAACCACACAAGTTACAAATTCACATGTGCAGTTGCCTGCCCATAACACACACACACACACACACACACACACACACACACACACACACACACACACTTTCTTCTTGATTTCATTTCACTGTGGGATAAGATACTTATTGCATGCCAACGAAAGTGATAAGCCTATAAAATATAGGATTTCATTTAATTATTCTCATCTTGTTCAAGATATGTAAAATATTCCTGGTAGGGAAATGCAGATTTAGAGAAGATAAGTGATTTGCCGCACATCACAGAGCTGACAGGTAATCTATATGAGAAGTAACCCAGAAAGAATGACCTCAGCGCTGGGCCCTTGACCTCTACAGCATGTTGTCTGAATGCAAAACTAGCACTGGGCCTCTAACCTAGTGCCAGACACTAGCCTGGCTTACATATAGATCTTTTTCAGTTTTTTAACAGTCCTAGGAGATGGGTAATATTATTTTTATTTCACATAGAACAATATTAATTAACCTTCTTTTGACTGCTTCCAGCTCAATGAAGCTATAGCAATTCTCATTTAAGTAAAATATTGCATTGACAAAATATCTCTAATAAACTAAGTATAAAGAACAGCATACTAATGAGAAGAAAATTTGGTAGTAAGTATATCAGACCAGTAGCAAATACATATAAAATATTCCCTTATAAACTTATCCTATGTAAATATATTTTGACAGGCGAACCAAAATGCCTCTGCAGAGAATAGCCACAAGGTTATCAAAGTGCAAATGATTACTGGTCCAGAACAGAATACGTCAGTGGGAGAAGTAGCAAAGATTCATCTCCTATCACTCTCTTTTACTACCTAAAGGATCCTTCATTATAAACAAGCTAATGAAATAAGATTTCATCCGTGAATTTCCCAGGAGATGGGCCTCCAGTGTACGCACTTGACAATGTCTGTGGCATTTATGCATACTGAAGAGGAGCAAAGATTGCAGTGACCTGAGAGCAGGGTATGAGTAGTTTGCTTAAAGCCAAAAGGTTGCAAGAAGGATACCAATCTGGACTACAAGTGACACCTTGCAAACAGGTGCATAGAAAGAAAAGAAAAATCCTGATGCCCCAATCCCACTCCAAAGGGGTGCAACATCTGGGGACATAGGTCGGTAGTCTAAGTGCCTGCCTGGCAAGTGCATGGACCTGCGTTCAGTCCCTGTTACTGCATGCTGTGCTGTCCAAGCTGCTTAGCAAGACCCTGCACTAAATAAAGAAGTAGACAAAGGGGTACAACAAGGCATCAGGATATATTAAAGCTCCCTGGTTTATTGACATGCGGCCAATATGGAAAATCTGGATCAGCACCTATCGATGTGGGGGTGCCCCAACTGGCAGAGGAAATAATGTCTAACTGTGAATACCATCCAAACAGAGGGCAGGAGTATTGGAGTAGGCAGATAGTCTTTCTCCTGGGATGGTACGCTTGAATTTCTTAACAGGCATATTCTTACTGAAAAGAATTTGCATAGATTTAACTGCCAAGATGTCTTTCTCCCCTTGCCAGAACTGTTTCCACTGGAGGGCAGTCTCCTCTTGGGAAGAAATGAATGGGCCATTCGATCCTACCAGCCCAAAGTTCAAGATGTTTACTAATACTACATGAGTTTCACTTCAAGGCAATATTGTAGAGATGGAGGATATAGCATAAGAATGATTTGTATTGTATGTAAATACATTGCATGATTAAGCATTTATTTCTGTCTGCTAAACAGAATCATATTTTAACCCAAAAGATAAATAGGTCCATGGACAAAAGGCCTTATGGTATGCAAACATGGCAACAGCAAATAAAATATATATGTCTGCTAGGCGTCAGATCCTATGAATGTCTACTATGTTTTAGAAACTTTGCTAAGAACAATTCAAACGACTTACATGATCCTTAAAAGAATTCCTTTTATTAGTAAATGATAGTAGTGCCTACTGATTGCATTTGTTGTGGCGAGTTGGCACCTGCATAGGGCGTGCCTCAATTTTGCCCCTTTCCCTGCACCTCTCCCTTTTCTTGCCAGCATCAGATTTATTAGCTATCTTGTAAGTCTTTACAAATTTAATTATCATACTTATTGATTAACAACCAGATTAATAGTCAAAGTAAACCGAATAAGACAATCATGTCAAATCAAAATACACTGTTAGATATAGTGTCCATGCTGAATTACAATACTTTCTCTCTCTCTCTCTCTCTCTCTCTCTCTCTCTCTCTCTCTCTCTCTCTCTCTCTCAGTTTTTCTCTCTCATATTATCTGTTTTATATTGCACTTTGGATGCACTTTGAGACCATAATATTGAGTCAATAAAATACACAAGCTTGGGCCAGGAGATGGCTTAGTGTAATAAGTGCTTCCCTGGCAAGTGCAAGGGCCTGAGTTCAGTCTCTGCTTCCACCAAAAAAAAAAAAAAAAGTGTATATATATACACACACACACAAACACACACACACACACACACACACACAAGCTTAAATTGCTCAGGGTTTCTCTTATATGAGAAACTTGATAAAGAAATAAAGTATAATCCCCAGGATAATTACATATGTATACATAATTATATGCATACATGTATGTATTCTGTGTATGTGTATATTGTGTGTTATACTGTTCTTTTGTTTTGTTTTTGGGACAGGGCCTTGCTGTGTAGGGCAGGTTGGCCTTGAACTCACTATGTAGCCAACCCAAGTTAGCTTCAACTTCATAGCAAGCCTCTTGCCTCAGTCTCCAGAGTTTGGGCATTACAGGTGGAGCCATCATGCCTGACAGTACTGGGCATTGGATGCAGGTCTCAGGCATGGTAAGCAGGTGCTCCACCATTAAACTACACTTCAAGCAGTTTGCTTTCGTCATTTTATTTCTGGATGGGGCCTCACTGTGTTGCCTCGGCAACCCCCCTGCTTAAGCTTCCTGAGTATATGGGACTATATGTATGTCACCACCCTTGGCATAATGCTATATCTGATAAGTAAGAAACCTTAACTTGAGTCTGACTGTAGAAACAGTTCTTGTAATCACTGACCATAGTGCCTTACAGCCTGAGTCAGAAGCAATTCTGGACATACAAAAAAAAAAAAAAAAAAAAAAAAAAAAAAAAAAAAAAAAAAAAAAAAAAAAAAAAAAAAAAAAAAAAAAAAAAAAAAAAAAAAAAAAAAAAAAAAAAAAAAAAAAAAAAAAAAAAAAAAAAAAAAAAAAAAAAAAAAAAAAAAAAAAAAAAAAAAGAAGAAGAAGAAAAAGAAAGAAAGAGAAAAAAGAAAAGATAAGTTTAGACTGAGCATGGTGACATGCACCTATAATCTCGGGGCTTGGGAGGCTGAAAACAAGAGGAGCACTACGAGTCCAATCTCTGTAGTGAGTTCCTATGGACCCTGTACTAAATACCAAAACACAATAAACAAATAAATAAATAAATAAATAAAAGAAAAGAACAGAAGCAATGTTGGCCCTGGGTATCAGGACACAAGCCTCTAAGTCAGAACACAAAACAAAATATAAGAGGCTTTCTTCGTATTAGGTTATAAAAGAAAATAAAAACAAGTGATTTGAGTCAAGTGTTCTCCTTACTTTGTAACAGAAAACACTCCCCTTCAACCAGCATGCTCCAGTTTCTGTTAGTTGCTCAGATAACAGTTCCTGTTATGGCTCTTGGCTCTATTATTTCTGTCTCATAAATGGCTGGTCACTGGGATGTACAGCTGATTACGGGGGTGCACAGCTGGCCACTGGGGTACATAGCTGGTCACTATGATGCATAGTATAAGAGCCAGTCAAAGATTCTGCTTCCTTATATGTCCTGCTTGCAAACTCCATACACTCTAAACTCATAGCTCACTAGACATCAGAGACTGATTTGTTTTCTTCTAAATGTCAGTGCCCAGTGACATAAATAAATCTGGCCCCAAATTCTGGATGTTGTTTCAGTGTTTCTGTTTGCCATGCCTTAATATTTTAAAGCTCTGTTGCAAGGCTTTTCACCAGTTGCTTCTAGTGCCTCTTCTCTTCATGGGAAACACCTTTAAATTCCACTGAGAGTGAATTTGCCTTTGCTATTGTGATACCTCTAGTCCCTATACACAACCATGAACTAGCTGGTCATATTTCCTAGGATGCCTATTTCAAAGATTACGAGTTGCAAAACATCTTCTGGACAGTAACATCACAGGTCTGCTGTCCCCTGGAATCTACCACTTTAGTCTTATGGTGTGACCTGGAAAAAAATCATTTGGTGATATTCGTAATAGACGGCAAGAAAGTACAGGCCAGACTGCACTCCAGCAAAGCAATTCATTCTCATGAAAACTTGAGTTTCACATCATCTTCCTATTTAAAAGTTTGTCAACCATTCCTAACTGCCAAATCATTCTTAGCTCAGAAGTGAAACAAAAATAGGCTGTATTCAGCTGATGGGTCATAGTTGCTAAACTGCTTCTAAATAATAAGGTTTCCTATGCTTGAAGCATTCATCCAAAAGCAAACTTCCTGTTTCATGATAAGATCTTGTTATGGTTAGTGTCTAGGTGTCCTCCCAAAGCCTCACAAAGTTACAGGGCAGACTTCTAGAGTTTGTGATTAATGATGATCCAGAGCTGAGACTATGGTTGTGAGTGCTACACTCATCCTGACACAGATAGCCTGAGGACAACGTCCTGGGAGACAGACTCATTCTCTGCAGCCCCTGCCTTTGTTCTTTTGCTGTTTTCCACCACCATGAACTGCTGCCCTCTGCTATGTACCAGTCTACGTTAGACCCAGCTGAGTATGTATGGGCTGAAACTTCCACAAACTGAGCGGAAAAAAACTTTAATTCTTTAAATCTGGATGGAGAGACAAGTAATCAAGACAGATCTCCTAAGGCAATGGCTTCGTGCAACAAGGACAAAAGTATATCCAGTTACCACTTCTACTATGTCAAACTCAACTTTCTTCCCCAGACCTCTTGTAGTATGGACATGAATTCTTGGTATAGTAAAAGTTTTCTGGTTATAAAATGAGAGCATTCTAGGAAACAGGAATAATAAAAATATTGTCAGGATCAACTTTAAAGCAGCTCAATGTACAATAATATTTTGTCTGCCTTATAAATATGGCTTGAGTGAAACGTTACACAGCTGAGATTTGAAAGGACCTTTTGGTGTTCATTCCAAAGGCATTTTCCACAGTCCCGCTATAAGACATAGGTTCAGGTACAAGTATGGTTCCTTCCAGAAAATAGCCCTGCAGACTGATTGGGGGCTAGAGAAGTTTCCAACTAGTCCAGACCTGTTCTGAGACAGTTTGTTTGGCTTTTCAGGATTTTGTCAGCCAGTTGACATCAGATGATTACCTGAAATTGGTCAGAAATACAGAGCTTCCATGAGGGTGATATAAAAACAAGTCACACCATAGATTGTACTTATAATTTATCTTTAACTTGTACTGTTCTTTGAATTTACTTTTATTTCATTTTGAAGAGTAAAAACACAAGCAAAAACAAATAGCAGAAACAAAGACAGAAACAGGGTAACATATAACACTACATATGCTCCAGAGTTTTAAAATAAGAATAGCTCACTAACAATGGTTTATACATCATTTAGTTTTATCATTAAATCTGTTGCTCAGATTAATAGGTATAGTTATGCAAGATTGAACCAATAATTTAATATTATCACTTGATTTCTTTTTTTTTTAATTTTTGTTTTATTGAAGTACAAATATCAATGAGACAGTTTTAAGATACGTTGACAAGATGGATTTGATAAATTAGTACATTGCAAATTGTTTTCATAATGTTTTGGTATCATAGAAGGTGCATACATGATATTATACTTACAGACACTATTATACCGTATGTCTCTCATCAATAAATAAAGAGAGTGTAGCTGTTCGAGAATCTTATTTTTTATACCTGGATTACATCAAAGATTCAATAATTAATACTTTCTACCTTGTTATTTTCCTAGTGGTTGTCTATAGTACTAGAAGCCAACATAATATCCTGTCCAATCACCATTAGTGCAAATCTTGCCTCTCATAGGATTATGTAGAAGCACAGCGTTATCTATCCCAACTGTACTGTCCATACACACACATCATGATTCTTCCTTTCTATACCCCTTCCTTTGTCTACACCTGTCAAAGATGGGTACTCCATTGTCATTCAACTAACTTAGGTGCTTGAACTCGACCACACAATGCAACACAGTCCAGCATTCCAAAACAATAGTGAGTTATTCAAAGAAGTTGTCGACCATAGTCATTTACAGCTCAGCTTAATATTATGGCCCCGCGATGTATACTGCATTTTTATACTTTTCTGCTGGATGGTTAAGACTTAGATAGAGCAAGATTTATATACCAACACAAGTACTTTATGTTTCTTATGTGGTCAGTAAAGTCTGCTCAGGGTTTATCTTGTAGTCCAGTACATTATTCTGTAGATCCTTTGTCTGTGTCATCCATGTGGATAAGTCATGGCCAATGCTTGACCAGTTTGCTCTCTTTGAGAGCTTGAGAGAAAGTTTTCTCTCCATGTGACTCTCCCCAGGCACACTATAGAACTTCAGTCTCTTTCCTCTGTGACTCCATAATCTCCTTGTTCAGAAAATTTGGAGCTCAACTGAGTTTCATGATGTTGCAGTACAGGTTCTCCTGTGTCCTGAGTCTTGGCTGACCTCGAAAGGCTAGGGCCAAAATGTTGGCTGGCCTTGTGGCTCTTCTGTTTCTCCAGCTCTGATTTGTGAACTTAGGTTGTTAACCATTCAGAAGAAAAGCTGATTAGTATCCTGCAGCATATGCCATTCACTTTGCCTTATCGGACTCAATTGATTTTAGTTGTTGTTGTACGTTTCCTTTTGTATTTCTGCTTTTCGCTTGTTATACTAGGGAGACGATTCGATATTTACACATGTGTGTCTGGTTTATTTCACTTATGAGTATATGTTCAAGTGGCATCCACTTC
>PVKA01038891.1:0-19892 GCA_004027165.1 Ctenomys sociabilis
AAAAAAAAAAAAAAAAAAAAAAAAAAGATGTTGGTACTAGTTGAAGATAGATGAAAAGTACAGACAACTCTATATAGTTTTAGAAACTTTTCATGAGGCTAAAATTATTTCAAAATAAAATGCTTAAGAATTCACCCACCTACAATATTTGAATGGCAATGGAATATGCATCTCTGACAAAACTAAACAAAAAAGGGGGATATAAATGAAAGACTATTTTGTAATATATGATAGGATAGATATATGGATAGATATACAGCTGCTTTCTCTTTGTTCAATGAGAAGAAAGATACTAATAGTGTTTATACAAAATATCATTTCTGTATCTCGTACTCCAATAACTACCATGTAGACAACAATATGCAATGTATTAATTATTATTGTCCTACTAACCTGGTTTGAAACTGTCTCATTGCTATTTCTCTCTCAAAATTAATTTTAAAAAAACAAAATAGAATGCTTAAAAACAGATATTGTAATATCAATGTTCACAAATATTTTGTCTGCAAACTGAACCACAAACGTTTTTGTAATGAAACTAATGTGGAACCAAAACTATCATAGCATAATATATTTTCTTTGCTGCCTGACTATTCTATACAAACCTGCTTTCTTACCAGGTTTTCCCCATAAAAACAGGAATGTTCAGTATGTTTGAAACTTTCAAAACTACTGCACAAATCAACCTGTGTCTGAAAATATTATTATACTTTTTGCATGCAATTTGTCTGCAGGCTTTCCAAAATCAGGAATACTTTAATGAAAGAATTTGATAAAAGACAAAGCATCTTTACTTTTTTCTTTAAGTTGACTTTTCAAAAGTAAAGTTTAAATAAGAGAAACAATGTGATATTGAAACTTGTATGCCTGGCTCATTGCATTTGAAATCATGATCTGAAGATGACCCTCAAGATTTTTCTTATTTATGGCAGAGTACTACTTCATTAGATATAATACCACAGTTTTTTTTTTATATATTAATCTACTGATGGACATATGGCCTGTTTCCAAGATTTAGCTATTTTAAGTTGTGCTGCTGTAAACACGAGCATGCATATATCACTGTGAAGTGAGGCTTTTAACTCTTCTGGAAGGCTAAAAGGGGAATATAGGGGTCAAGTGAAACTCCTAGCTCTGCTCTCTTGAGGAATCTCCATGCTGACTTCCACAGTGACTGTAGCAGTTCACACCCAAGTGGAGTTGGGCTCCTTTGTCCGCACAGGTGCACCAGCACTTATTATTGGTTAGTTTCTTAATGCTACCTGTTCTTCCCACAGTAAGATGGAATATCAGCATTGTTTTAATTTGCACTTCATTTTTTCATATATTTATATTCTTTGGAAACTTCTTGGGGCTGAGGAGATGGCTCAGTAGAATAAGTGCTTCCCTGGCAAGTACAAGGTCCTGAATTCAATCCTCGGTTTTGCAAAAAAGAAAGAAAGAAAGAAAGAAAGAAAGAAAGAAAGAAAGAAAGAAAGAAAGAAAGAAAGAAAGAAAGAAAGAAAGAAAGAAAGAAAGAAAGAAAGAAAGTTCTTCATCTGAGAAGAAATCCAAAGATAAATAAGGAGTAAAATGAAGGACAGATACTAGGAAGTAGAAAGAACTTGTTCTAGTAGGAAGAGCAGTGAGGGTGGGGGGAAGGGATGGAAGTAAAGGAGAATTTTAAAAAGAGAGAATGGAAGAAAAACTGAAAACAAATCTTTTGAAAAAGGGGAGGGGTGCTAAAAGGAAAGGGGAGAATGGAGAAAAAGAACTAGGGTATACTAGGTACAGGTGTAAAACCTGAGTCAGGGATGTGATCATCACGTATGGAGAATATGTACAGTAGTAATTTAAAAAAATTAGAAAGCAAAGTTTAGAAATGACTATAGGAGCCCGTATCTTGGTGCACACCCGTAATCCCAGCACTGGAAGCTAAAGAAGAAGGATCACTGTGAATTCAAAGCCACCTTGGCTACAAGGTGAGTTCAAGGGCAGCATGAACTGTCACAGAAAGACATAAAAGAAAGCAAATGAACAACTACAGTACAATAAAAGTCCATTATGTGGTCTAAGGAAAACTGAAGGTGTTAGTCACTTTTCTTATTGTTGAGACAAAATACTCAGCACCCAAATTCATTTCTACTCATAGTTTGTAGAAGTTTCAGTGCATAGTTGGCTGGCACCAACTATGTCAAGGTGGCATGGCAGAGGGACACTGAAGAGGAAAAATAGTTCATGGCAGGGAGAAGGCAACAAAGAAAGAAAAAGGGACCAGCAACAGGTAACACGCAAAGCCTAGCTCTCTTCTGGTCCCTCACATCCTATCCACACTAGGGTAGGCAATATGCATAACTCTGTGGCCTTCCCATTACTCATACCCAGAACTATGCAAGCCAACCAATGGAATAGTTCGGTAATCATACTCATCACACACTTATTTCCAGCAAAGCCCCATTTGGGCTGGTGAGATAGCTCAGCTGTCTAAAGCACCTGCTTAAGCTAGATTAGGCAAAGTGCAGGGACCACGGTTCAATTCCTGGCACCACATGTCATGCCAGCTCCACCCTAAGGGCAGGCTGAGCTGACCATGCACACAAAAAGCCCCACTTAGCACCTCATGAGCTTTGGGAGAACATTGAGATAGAAGCTATGACACTTAACAAATTAAGATACCTCTAATGCTATCAGATACTTAATTTTGAAACTTTACAATTATATTTTCGAACAACTTGACTCATGCTCAGCACTTGGTGTAACTTTTAATTACATGAGATATAGTCTAGGACAGAATGGAATGAAATTGAGGAAGCCCATATTTTGAAACATATAATTTTGGAAAAACAAAATAATTATTAATATAATTATTAATTTGATTATGTTTGGAATAAAATTTCTTAAAGAAAGTTGCACTCAATGAAAGCAATCTGGTGCTATTTGTGAGAATTTCAGCTGAAATATTGACCCATTTCATTACAAAAAAGCTGCAATTGAAAATACTTTTATCTGTAAAATTTATGCTGAGCTCCCCTGCAGGGGGAAAAATTATATTATAAATAAAATGCTATTTTGAAAAACATTCCAAGCAATTCAAATATAATCACATTAACATATACATTCTTTATGGGAAACATGTCAGAAATACACCTAGCTTAAAGAACTTATTAAAGCATTTGAATAATACAAAGACTGGCAAGTGCAAGGGCCTGAGTTCAATCACTGGTTCTGCAAAAAAAAAAAAATAGTAGCAAAAGTAACAATTTTGTATGTATTATTTTTAGCTTTGCTGTAATCCATGTAAATAACAAAATTTTTGGTTTATAGTAACTTTCTTGTTCATAGAGTTAATAGTCCCAGCTAGTACTAGAGATGATTCCATTTCACAAAGGAGTATGTAAGACTTTTGTTAGAAAATTGCACTGAAACCAAGTATTACCAAAAAAGTAAATAAATAAATAAAGCCAGTAGTAGGGAGGGGGACAAATATTGGAGCTCAATATTTGGATGTTTTGGTAACAAGATAGTTTTCAGCACATGTCCTTTGGACAAATCATTTAGTTTCACTGAGCTTCAGTTTCTCCATGTGCAAAAATGGGAAGATAAGCAATGTGTGTCCTTGGCATGGCCAAAAAAGAGAGTAGCTGAATGTTCATATTGCTAGGAGTGGCAGTGAGCAGAGTGACAACTCCTAACAGCAATAGGAGCAGCAGAAGCCCAAGTGGGCAGGAGCACAGGGAACGCCTCTAGGCAAAGTGGAGATGCAGCAGGGAAAGTCAGTCACTCAACCCTCCTACCTGCAACCCTGCTTTTGTGGTGGACCTGTAGAGCAGTGCTGCTGACTATCGTAGCCCAGAGTTACCAGGCACTGTGGCCCTGCACATTTGTGCACATGTGACTGCTCTGTCTGACCTTTGCCTCTCCACCACGCACATCTCGGCTCCCCTCAGCCTAGCCTGTGAGCCATAGCACCCATGCAGCTCATGTGTTACTACAATGGCCCTGCTGATGCCTTCCCAGTGGCATCCATCCACCGTTAGCCAACAGAACCTGCACCGGGAAGCAGGCACGCTGGGTGCTGCCTGGCTGGCAGTGTTCTGGCTGAGATTTCTCTCGCCTGGGTGACTGGGGCCACCACAGGCAGTCCTGTGTGCACGGTAACCTGGGCCACAGATGTACCACCCCAGATTAATTTACAGAGGCAAGATGGTGAATCAGGTGCTATTCAGAACCTTTGGATTTAAAACTACATTTCTGTGAGCTCTTTCTCCTCACTTTTTAAATCAAAGATGACTGCTGACGATTCCCTTTTGCAGCCCAATTCTTTGCACTTGCAAACACTTTCTTTTTTTCTGTATTTTAGGGAAGGGTGGACAGGGTGTTGAGTGTCTCACTACTATATCAGATTTGTACCAGTCTACATTCCCACCAGCAGTGGAGAAGTGTTCCCTTTTCCCCACATCCTCTCTAACATTTGTTGTTTGTTGATTTCTTCATGACAGCCATTCTTTCTGTGTTGAGATGGTATCTCAGTGTTGTTTTAATTTGCATTTCATGAATGGCTAGTGAGGTGGAGCATTTTTTCATATATTTATTTGCTTCCTTAATTTCATCCTCCGAGAAGTGTGTGTTCATCTTGGATGCCCATTTCTAGATTGGGTCTTTAAATTTAAGGTCCCTAATGTGTTTTAGTTCTTTATAAATTCTAGAGAGCAGGCCTTTGTCTGAATGCTTATTAGTTAAGATTTTTTCAAAATTTGTGGATTGCTTTTCATTTTGTTGGCAATTTCTTTTGACATGCAGAAGATTCTCAATAAGAGGTGGTCCTGGTTGTTAATTCTTTCAAGTATTACCCATGTGATTTGATTTTTGTTCATGAACTCTTTGCCTACCACTGTGTCTTCAAGAGTTCCTCCTACTTTCTCTTCCAGGAGGTTTAGTGTTTCTGTTTTAATTTTTAGATCTTTAATCCATTTGTAGTGATTCTTCAGTTTATAGCGCTGGCCACCCTGCCCAATCTCAGTTGCCATCTCAGAGGGCCCCAGGGGGTGAGGCCGGCAGGTGCTTAATCCACTGAACTATTTGTCCAGCCTCAAACACTTTTCTGAACAGTGCCCTCATTCACAAGCTTTGTAGATGGTGTGATCCTGGTAGTGGAATAATCCTTCCCTAAAAGTGTGTTTTAGAAGTGATTTTCAGAACATCCTGATAATGACTCACATATGCAAATGGGAAAGATCCACTGGGAGAGGTCTATTTTCTCAGTTATCACAATAAAGAAAGAAAAACAAGCCAAAAAACATCAGTACCTACCATAGCTGTGCCTTCCTTAAATTAAAAAGGGAGAGGGGATTTTTTTAAAATCAAGATTACCTTTCCCCACTAATGCTGAACTGAGAACAGGGCACTTGAGAGAATGGTCCTTGGAACCAAAATGACTCTGTTGGAATCTGTTTTAACTGATACTCACATGTGGTGACTTTGCCCAAGTCAAGTCATTTTCTTCCCTGGATCTCAGTCTGCCAACCTGCTAAACAAAAATGATACCTAGAGCTACCTCATGGAGCAGACACAAGATCAATTAGGATAATAGATGCAGTGCCTGGCACAAAAGCCTGCAGCGTAATTTTTCAAATAAGGAAAGTACTCAACACCCATCATATTTTAAAGTGTTTGATCTGCTAAAATGTGGTGTTATATAGAATTCTTAGATAAGATCTCAGAGAAGGCCAATGAGTCACCTAGGACCCCACATCCCAATTCTGAGTTAATGGCAGAGCACAAAGTTCCATCAGGCATTTATTTTACTGAAAATCTACTCTGTGCAAGGCACAGAGCCATGTATGCAGAGGGGATACTCAGATGAAGGAACCAGAAGTAGCCCCAATAAAGTGAAACACTAACTGAGGACATGACCTGCATGTATAAATAATTAAAATTTGTTGAGGAAACTAATTAAGCTCTATAGTGCATAGGAAATTTCTAAATTTAAATTTGCTTCAGCAGCAAGTACAAGGTGGGACTGAGCAGAAACCTGCTGAAATTGCCCCTAGCTTATCCAGGAAGGCTTTTTCACCAGGAAAGACTATATGAGAACCAAAGCCCAATCACAAGGGCCTTGAAGAGCTAGAGGATGTGACTGGTACTGGTAATAGACAGTGCTTGGAGAGCAGTGGGGATGGAAAGCTACATTCTCTCTGATTAACAGTAATTTGTTTTAATCAGCAGCAGGAGCTGCAGTCAAAAGTCCAAATCAGCTCAGGGAAACATTAGAGATGTAAGATCAACCAAGAGCTGACTGAACCGTGGAATCCTGTGGACCTTTGACAAAGACAGCAACATGTTCATGGTCTCCCGTCTCCTGTGCTATCAGAGCAATCAACTACATAAGGACTCTCACAGTTTCGCTCTGGTCCACTTTCCAATTCCATCTCCTACTTTTCTCCCTCTCCCTCCCCCACTTTGCTCTGCCAACCTGGCCTCATTTCAGTTCCATTGTTCCAGTCAAATTCTCCTTGTTTTGAAGTGTTGTCTCTGCTGATTCTTTACCTCAGAACCCCTTAATACTTTGCATGGCTCCTTCCTTCTTGTCCAGGAATGGCAGGCCTCTATGTCTCTGGTCAGGCAGCCTACCCCTTAGAGCAAATTATAAAAAGAACCCAGTTCTCTACATAGATATTTTCTCATCATATCATTCTTCCTTCCTTTCACAAAACTGATCAGGTACTACTATTATATTTGTGTGTTTAATATCTTGTTCATTTATATACATTTACATTTTGGCTGTACTTGGGATTATATATACCTTTGGGGGAATACTGAGGAGCGAACTCAGGACCTTGCATTTGCCAGATGGGTGCTTATGCTGCTGATCTATCTCCCCAGCCTAGCTTGCTTTTCTAACTGAGTTGTTAAACTTCTAAGCCTGGGCTTAAACATTCAATCTGCCTGCCTCAGCCTCCTAGAGTGATGGTTTGCAGGTGTGCCATTGATGTGCCAAGCGTAGTTCCTTATTGTGACATTCCCCATTTTTGTTTCTTGAGAGTGACACTCATGTTAGTCTCATGAGCATATTGTATCCCCAATATTTGACCCAGTTCCTGTGCTATACTATACTGAAGATACAGCTTTTTGAAGAAAGTTAGAATTAGGAGGCAAATTTTGTAGGAAGAATAAAAGATCATGGTCTCCACAGCCTGGTGTCAAAAGCAACATCTGAAGTCACAAAGACCCTAAGTCTTACTTCCCCATATATTCCACTTGCCCTGGGAAAAATTGCTTCTCTTTTTTGTACATATTTGGATTTCTCATATAGAATTAATCACACATATAGGAGGTTTAGAGCTTTACAAGTGACTTTCAGTCATTGAGAATGACCTAGGCCAGTGCTTGAGCATTACCTTTTAACCTCCCCCCGCCCTTCTTAAGGACCTACGAAGTGTGGTGTGGGGTTACAGGATAAATCCTGAGGGTATGTGACTGACCTCATCAGATACAAAAGTGACACTTCTTGTTATATAGGTCTCGCTTTATCTTGATCTTAACCATCCAGCAGAAAATTATAAAAATGAGGTATATAAAGTAAAGCCATATTAATATGCTGAGCTGTGAAAGGCTCAAGTCAATAAGTTCTGCGGATAACCCAGCACTATTTTGAACTCCTGGACTGTGTTGGATTGTTTTGCTGAATTCATACACCTATAGTATTTAGATTCTAATGGAATCTAAACAGGACTAAACAAAAAAGGGGATACAAAGGAAGGACCATTTTGTATTTGTATATACAGAATAGTCAGGATACATATAAAGATACTTTCGCTTGATTCAATGAGTAGAAAGATTTGTACTAATAGTGTTTGGACAAGATACACTGTCCGCTTCTTGTACTATGGGTAATCACTAAGAAGATAACAATGTACAATGATTAATTACTGAAACTGTCCTATTAATCAGTTATGATACTGTCTCATTGTTATTTCTCAATAAAATAAAATAGAAATAGAAATATGTTGCAGCTATCAAAAACCCTCCCCCTTCTTTTTTCCCCTCCCCCTTCTTGAGCACAATCTTCCATCTTAGGTTAAAGCTTAGGACACGACTGAGTCTGAAGTGGTGGACAGAAGACTTAAGAGTCGCCAGAAGGAAAACCGGAGCATGAGGGCACAAAAGAATATTTTTGTCCTTAACTAAGAGTAACCTCAGTTAGGGACAATCTGTGAATAATTACTCTTTACCCTAGAACTGGTTTTCTTGTGGCAAGGGCATTAGGACATGTTGAGGAGAACAATTCTTCTGAAGCAAAATCCCCCACAGGAGCAGACACTGATCTTGACCCTGGTCACCTTGGGACTGATGAAGAATCCAAACATATAATCCTCCAGCATCACTCTCTTAACTCAGCTTTCTGCCCAGGGTGCTCTCTCTGATTTGCCCCAATCATCTACAAGTTGTGAGATAAGAGAGCATAGTAACTAAGCAGGCACTACTAGTAGGAATGCATGGAAGACAACAACATTTATCCTCATGGCCATAGCATCCCCACTCATCGCCTACAGATCAGCTGCAGTGTCCCCTGTTAACCTGAGAACGCTACAGGAACTGTTGGACCCTCAGCAACCAGGAGCAGGAGAGTGAAGCTTTGAGCATCTCACGGTGGGCTGATAACACACTTCATTTCGCCACATCCACATGCCACTGCCGTGTATGCACACACCCTAGCTGAAAAGTTTTCAGTCACTTATGACACTGCCACACTGTTCCCACTCAGCCTATGAAACAATTAGCATCACGTGGAGAGATTTTCTTACACCAACTTTGAAAGATTTTTCTTCTCTCTAGTGCCATCTGTGGTTAACTATGCTGAAGCAATTGCTTCCCTCTTCTTTCCTGGCCCTAAAAACTACTACCACTTGCCAAAAGAGTTATAGTCATGAGAAACTTTTTTATTAAACAAACAAAAAAACAAAAAGCTCAGAAAGCACTGTGACCACAGAACTGTGACTAATACTGGAATTTAGCAAGAAGTCAGCTCTGGTTTCATGAGGCTGCACTAAGAGTTCAGAACATTTTGCCACTAATGCTCATGATAAATGGCTTAGGAAGAAATGGTTGCTATTATTTATGCTTCTTCTCTGTCCATGCCAATTTCATGCCATAGGTAGGGAGCAGCGCTCATGTGTATAGCAAATTTACTTCCTGAGTGACAAAGATAAGTCACTGCCATATCAGTGCTAGCCTCAGGAAGCCATTGAAGTGTAGGTCCTAGCTAATTCAGAAAGCGAAGCTGTTAGAAAAAGAGAGACATGCAGAGAGAGAGAAAGAGACACACACAGAGAGAGAGACAAAGAGAGAGAGAGACAGACAGACAGACAGAGAGACAGAGACAGAGACACAGACAGAGCTGTGTATTTAGCCAAGTGATTTTTATAGCATTTTCTTCATACAATTCCAGTCTTTCCTAAAAGTTTCAAGATTGATACCAAGCTCTCTGTACTATTCTCCCAGGTTTGACATTACTTACATTTTGCTTAATTTTCTTTATCATTTGCTTGCTTGCATATTAAGTGCATGTGTATATGCAATTTCTTAAACCATTTTAAAGTTGCATACATTACACCCCTATACTCCTAATTACCTCAGTGTATCTTTTCTAACAATTAAAAACACCACAACAATTATCAAAAATCAAGAAAGTCAACACTGTCACATTGCTATTCCCTCATTGCCTAATCACACTGTCAGAAGTCCAATTCTAGACCTTCATTAGTTGTCCCGTGTCTTTGATTTTTTTAATCTAAAAATATTCCTCAGTTCTTCTCTGTATTTCATGACCTTAACATCTTAAAGAGTATAGAGCATGTATTTAATGGATTATATTTCAATAGGCGCTCATCTGCTGTTCAAGCTTTCTTTATGCATTTTTGAAAACCAGAATGCCACAGAAATGCCACTGGGGGAAGGTGGAGGCAGTAATTTCTGGAGCTTATGGAGAACCTGTGATCTGGTTCCAGTGCTTACTGCCTTGCGAGGAAACACCTTTAAAAACATAGACTTCCTCAGCAGGTGAGTGTGTAGTAGTAAGGACCTGAGAAGTAAAGTTTTGGTAATAGAGCCAGGTTTATATTAGGCTAAAGATTTTCTAGACTGCTGTGACAAAGTTAAAAAGCACATTTTGAAGGAAACAGACTGAATCATAAATAACTTAACTTCAAAATGAATCCCAACAGTATTTTAAAAAACACAAAACCCCAGCCCCTAACAATGTGAAGTTCAGAAATTTTCACCCAGGCACAAATTACTAATCATGCAGAGAAGCAGGAAAATATGACCTAACAAGAGGAGAAACTAGATTTAGGAACAACATAAATGATGATAGAACCTGGCATAAAAGAGTGTTAGTGTAAAAAGGAAATACACAGAAATGGCACCAAATTATTTTTTAGACATAAAGGTATAATACTGAAACTCAGATGTCAACATTATAGATTAAATGCTATCAAGTAAAGTGGTGGTGAATGGAAGACATAGCGAAAGAAACAATCTACAGTAAAATAGATGACATAGACTGGAATGGTGGCCCGACCTTCAGTGTTCTGTGGGGCAACACCAGACATGTATAACTGGGAGCCATTGGGAGAGAATGGATAAGAAGACATTTGTATTTTAATAAAATAAAAATAAATGGAAAAATAAAATAAATAAATAAATAAATAAAAAAAGAAGAGAGAGCCATTTGAAAAAAAAAAAAAGATGGCAGGAATTTGGCAAATTTGAAGACTATAGACATGCACATACAATCAACAAACCCTAAGCAGGAAAAAATAAACTTTTAAAATCCCCAGTAAGGCACACCATACCCAAAGTTTTTAATATCAAATCATTAAGATAAGACAAAATCTTTAAGGCAGCCAAAGAAACAAGCACAAGACAGACTCACATTTAAAGAAACTCTTGTCAGAAGAGAATACAATGAGCCTGAACCACATACCCAGTGAAAATCTTCCCAAATCAAAGACAAAATACAGGTTTTTCTGATATAAACAAGCTGAGATGAGTACTAGCAGAAGAACAGCTCTACTAGGAATATTAAAGGCAATTCGGGCTTGGGTAAAGGATACCAGGAGGATATTTTGTTCTACACAAAGGAAAGAAACACCTGGGAAATGGAAAACGTTAAGACAAGTATAAAAGTTCATTTTTTCTCATTGGTTTCATTCCATGAAAGCATAAATGACTATTTAAAACACTAGAAATAATGTATTATGGAGTTCATATGGCAATGCAAAAAGAATCAAAAAATACTATCTGCACTATTGCCAAGGAGTAAACAGAAACACACCCTATAATGTTCTTCTACGGAGAGGAAATTGATGTAATTTGCTGAGTATAACATGCGTTCTCTAAACCCAAGGGTAACCATTAAAAAAGAAGGTCAAAACTTTTAAATGAACCCCGAATGGAGACAAAAATGCAATCACAAAAATATTTAATGCATGCAAAGGAGAGAGGAAAGAGGGAGCAAACAAGCAAGATCGTAGATTTAAAGATAAGCACATTAATAATGACATCAAATGTTAGTATTCCAAATAATTCAGCAAAAAGTATAGATTCATACATGAATTTTAAAAGAACAAATTATATGCTGTCTATATTAAATTCACTTTAATATAAAGATAGACAAATGCTGAAAATAAAGCATGGAAAAGATACATCAGACAAACAAATGAGAGGGGAGAAAAGAAAAGACTCTTAATGTCAGATGAAGTGGATTTTAAAGAAAACATCATCATCAGGGATATAGAAGATTTTGTAATGGTGTTTCCTTATCAACAAAACATAATTTCAGAAGGACTTTATATAACAGACATTTAAAATATAATAGTTCAGCAACCAACAGAACTGAAAGAAGAGACAAATACTAAAATTCACCTGAAAAATGAAAACCTAAGTCAATAATTAATCCAACTAGCAGGTAGAAAATCAACATATATAGTAGAATTAACACAAATAACTTGATACTTATTAGACTGTTTATCCAACATTCCAAGAACCCACAAAACATCTACCAAAATTGAACATATACTGACCTATAAAATGAATACTAATAAATTCAGAAGATTTATTGCAAACTATATTGTCTAATCAAAATATATTTAGATTAAAAGTACTAGATGAAAATTCTAAAATATTTGAAAACTTAAATGACATAGTTCTACATAATTTGGGGTCAAGGAAGAAGTTAAAAGAGTTAAACTGCATGAAAAGGGAAACTATGTACCAACTGTCTCAGAAAACACAACCAGCAGGAGCCCTACCCGCCTCACTGGTGAGATCAGCATTGCCTTGATACCAAACCAAAGAAAAAAATTAACAGAAAATTACAAAGTAATATCCCTCATAAATATAGGTACAAAAGCATATATGAGTAATTTTAAATGCCTACCCAGTGCTTGAGTCTTTCCTCAAGGTGTAGCAAACCAGAGTTATACAAATTAGTCTTCCTGATTTTTATGGTTTTAGATAGAGAAGTGTCTGCCAGTGCCTCAGGTGCTCATACACAGGGCTTTCAGAGAGTGGCTGGAGCTTAGGGACAGAGCTAAAGTGCTCTTAGGAAATGGGGTCTGGTTGGAAGGGACAGTCACTGGGACAGAGCCTCGAAGGGTTCCTGGTTCCTCGCAGTGTGCTCTGCTTCCTGGCCTCCAATATGTGGGCAGCTTTCCTAGGCAGCAGGCCCTTGCACCACAGTTTGTGCACCTGAGCCTTCCCTCTACAGACTGAGACTTAGAACTGTGAGCCAAAATGAACTCCTTCTCCTTTAAGTTGTAGGTATGGGCTACTTTTGCAGCACTGAGGAAAAATTAACTAAGACCTTGGCCATGTCCTTTCTGTACCAGCTCTTCATTTTTCTTCTGTGGTTTTTATTGAACTTTAAAAGTGGGTTGGTTGTGCTATGTTATGAGCACAATTTTCTGTATCATCAAATTGTACTTGGCTTTATCCGGTTGCCGGTCTTCAGCAAATGTTAACAACCTTAAATTCTCTGTCTTGAAAATGATCACAAATGCAGGCAGCCAAGCTCTAGGAGAGCTGTGGTCTAGAAAAAAGTTCAACTCAGGTGTGTAAGTCAGGCAAGACGCGAGAAGGTAAGCTCAAAATGCATGGGATAGAAAAATGCATTACTTACAGATCTAGAGAGCTCAGAGATGTCAAAAAGAAGCCAGCAAGAAATTCAAAGGTGTCAGGGGCTCATGCAAGAGGTGGGGATGATAAAGACAAAGGAATAGGAGAGGATGGCCAGACTTGTTATTACCCCTCTATCTTTTCTTCTTTTTTTATTTTATTTTATTTTTTATTTTTGTTTTATTGAAGTACAAATATCAATGAGACTGTTTTAAGATACCTTGACAAGATGGATTTGATAAATTAATACATTGCAAACTGTTTTCATAATGTTTTGGTATCATAGAAGGTGTATACATGATATTATACTTACAGACATTATTACACCTTATGTCTCTTATCAGTAAATAAAGAGTGTAGCTGTTCGCGTATCTTTTTTATATCTGAATTACATCAAAGATCCAATAATTAATACTTTCTACCTTGATATTTTCCTAGTGGTTGTCCATAGTACTACAAGCCAACATAATATCCTGTCCAACAACCATTAGTGCAAATCTTGCCTCTCATAGAATTATGTAGAAGCACAGCGTTATCTATCCAAACTGTACTGTCCATACACACACATCATGATTCTTCCTTTCTATACCCCTTCCTTTGTCTACACCTGTCGAAGATGGGCACTCCATTGTCATTCAACCAATTTAGGTGCCTGAACTCAACAACATAATCCAACACAGTCCAGAATTCTACAACAATTGTGAGTTATCTGAAGAAATTGTCGCCCGTCTCCATTTGCAGCTCAACTTATTATTATGGCCCGCGTTGTATACCTCATTTTTATACTTTTCTGCTGGATGGTTAAGACCTAGATAGAGCAAGACCTGTATAGCAACACATGTACTTTATGTTTCTTATGAGGTCAGTGAAGTCCCCTCAGGGTTTATCTTGTAGTCCTGTACATTATTCTGTAGATCCTTTGTCTGTGTCATCCATGATATTATACTTACAGATCTAGTTTGCTCTCTGTGAGAGCCTGAGAGAAAGTTTTCTCTCCATGTGACTCTCCCCAGGCACACTATAGAACTTTGATCTCTTTCCTCTGTGGCTCCTTGTTCAGAAAATTTGGAGCTCAACTGAGTTTCATGATGTTACACTAAAGGTTCTCCTATGTCCTGAGTCTTCACTGACCTTGAAAGGCTAGGGCCAAAATGCTGGCTGGTTTTGTGGCTCTTCTATTTCTCCAACTTTGATCTGTAAACTTAGGTTGTTAACCATCCAGAAGAAAACCTGATTAGTATCCTGCAGCATATGCCATTCACTTTACCTTATCTGACTCAATTGATTTTAGTTGTTATTGTACGTTTCCATTTGTATTTCTGCTTTTTGCTTCTTATACTAGGGAGACTATACGATATTTACACATGTGTGTCTGGTTTATTTCACTTATGAGTATATGTTCAAGTGGCATCCACTTCAGTATAAATGCTTCAAACTTATCGTTCTATGTAGCTGAGTAATACTCCATTATATAGAAATACCACATCTTTTTCAACCATTCCTCATGTGATGGACATCTTGGTTGTTTCCAAGATTTTGCTATCACACATTGGGCTGCTATAAACATAGGTACACATATATCACTATGATACAATGTTTTCAGTTCCTTTGGGAAAATTCCCAGTAGGAGGATAGCTGGCTTGAATGGGATTTCTAGTCCTACTCTTCTGAGGAGTCTCCACACTGACCTCCACAATCGTTGTACCAGTCTACACTCCCACCATCAGTGGAGAAGTGTTCCCTTTTCCCCACAACCTCTCCAACATTTTTTGTTGGTTGATTTCCTTATGATAGCCATTCTTTCTGGAGTGAGATGGTATCTCAGTGTTATTTTTATTTGCATTTCATGAATGGCTAGTGATATGGAGCATTTTTTCATATATTTATTCGCTTCTTTAATTTCATCCTCTGAGAAGTGTGTATTCATCTCAGATGCCCATTTCTGAATTGGATCTTTAAATTTGAGGGCCCTGTTATATCTTAGTTCTTTATATATTCTAGACAGTAGACCTCTGTCTGATTGCTTATTAGTTAGGATTTTTTCAAAATTTGTGGATCCCTCTATCTTTTCTATAGAGGCTCTTGATTGGCTGCTTCAAGGAAAACACACACAAAGGCAGTAACTTAACCAGGACATGTTTTTCGTGATTGATAACTGTGTGTTATGCTACAGGTTTTGTCCATACCATGAAGAACAAATAGTTACATCACAAATAAGTGCAGAAGCAGGGGAATTTCTAACCAAACCAAAAATGAAGGATGTGACCGAGTTTCAGATAAAGCTATTATAGTGTACAGAGTCATAAATAAAGAAACAAACAGCCTTTTATTATAAGAGAATCATTCTTCATCTTCTTGAAGTACCAAAAAAACTCACAAAAATAAACTGAAATTCATGCAAAATAAGGTAGAAATGGATGCTAAATGAAATATATATGAAACAAATTTATTGACTGTCCAGGTAGCTCACTAGACTCAAGAACTTGCTTAGGGTTTGATCCCGGTGTGCTATGCTGACCTCACCCCTGCACTGCACTACACTACACTGGTGACTGAGACTCAGAGTGGTCGCTCCTCCCTATGACCCCAGCAATTGGGAGACTGAAAACAGGAAAATCACTTTGAGTCTGATCTGTGTGGTGAAAACCTGTAGACCCTGTACTAAATACATTTAACAAAAAGAAAGACAACAACTTTATCACGTGTTTGGATGCATGGGCTAAATTTTAACAGTCAGATCAAAAAGAGAAGTGCATAATATCAAATTTTCCCTTGTAAAATTTAAAAAGAGGTCACATCGTAGACCAGTAGTGTTTCTTAGTAAACCCATCACAATATATTTTGCAAAGGTGATTACCTTTTTTTGCTGTTTCTGTTGTTTTTGAACTAGAATTATAGTAAACAACTTGCACTGAGAGACTATTTTTATTTATATGTCTCTATGTATTGAATACATATATCTGTATATATATATATATGGATATTTAAATATTTATTGAAATATATGCATATTAGTATATATGCATATATGTATACTCAATCACTAAATTTACTTGCACCCCAGCAAGGTACTTTCCCTAAGAAAGTTACTACTAATTGAGATCATTTAGGACTAAAGAAATTCATCTCCCATTTCAATCACACAGAGTAAAGTGACAGCTGGAATCACCTGCAATTATTGTTAGTTTCTATTCTTTGCCTTCCTTTCTTTCATTTTTAAAATTTGGATAACTCTTATTTAAGTTGAGTTGATAGACATGAAATGCATTTATGATGAAATAGAGACATAAAGAAAATACAAATAGTTCTTGGTAACTATACAGTCCAAAAGAAGCAGTTTTATGGATGAGCAGAGTGTTTTTCTTGCCTCTCTCTGGGATAGCTGACAGTAGGAGCAGAGACGACTCTGTCTTAGGCTCCCAGGCAGTCCACTGTGCCGACTGCCAGCTTGTGCTCATGGTCAGAAATAAGAGCAAGTGAATTCACCATCTAGTCTGTGAATCCTGCACCACAGGACATGATTTGGGGACCTACAGTCATAATTTTCTTCTCCACAAAACACAAGGAGGAGACAGTCAGTGATAATTAATTTAGGTTAGCTAGAAAAACACTCATTTTAAGGATACAATCTGGGCCAGAGAGATATCTCAGCAGAGTAAGTGCCTGCTTAAGGAAGCGCAGGGACCGGAGTTCAACACCTGGCACCATATGCAGTGCTGGCCACCCCCAGGTCGGCTGAGCCGGCCAGCAAGACTGGTCATGGTAGTGCACGCCTGTAATCCCAGTGCTCAGAAGGATAAAAACAGGGAGACCACTAAGAGTCCGAGCTGTATAGTGAGATCAAATATATTTTTTAAAGAAAGGACATATTGTGAATTTGTTAATTTTCTACACAACTTTCAGGTCTTTAAAACATCAACAGATTTCTCTTAATTTTAGTCCCTCTAAATTTTTAAAGTTTTGTTCCTTTGAGGGTAATTTAAACCATGTGTTTCCTATTGTCTTTCTCTGAAAATATCAGTGTTTTGTGGTGGTTTTTTTTTTTTCCTGAAAAGCGTACAATAAACAAAAAGCCTTAAAATATGTTTCCAAGGAAGATTTCTTTTATTTTTATTCTCTTTCTAAAACCTGGAAATTATTCTTTGCAGAATGTAATTAACTCAGGCACCAAAAGGTTTGACTTCAGATTGAAACTGCATATCCTTAAATTTTGAACAGGTTCTAAACTTGGCACAATCAAGTCTGTATTTGCCCTTTACAGACAGCTAAAGAAGATGATCATTTGATTAAAGAAATTTGGAGTTCTCAATAAAGTTGAACAAATTTAATTAATGATAAAACATTAAAGATCTTCATGTGGCAAAGGAAAAGTTCCAAAATTCTTTTTCATAAGTTTTGCAGGTCAACCCGGCATGGTATTTAAGAAGCTGAAGGGCCATTTGCCTTGTTCCCAGTAACCAAATACTAGAGTTTCAGGGGGTTCAGCTAAGCCCTTTATCTAATCTTCATGATCATGAAATTCCAGAAAGTGGGGCTGGAGGAAGCACAGACTCATAGATGCAATCTCATGCTGTTACATAGTATTAAGATTCCTACATTGGCTCTGCTTCACTTTCTGGGAATTCAACAGAGTGTTCTACAAAAGATGCATATAGAGAAAAACATTGTGTTCAGTTGTTTCTATGGTCTCGAACAAAATGTACATCATTATGATTGTATCTTAGGAACTCTTTGTGGCATACACCTTTGCAATACCATTTCCCCACCAAACAATGCTTCCTCTATTTAAAGCACATGGAAAAATGAAGAGAGCTGAGTCATGATCAATCATTAGAGGCTGCATCATTTTCCCACTATACTATCAGTGAGTCCACCATTCCTGAGGCTCCAAAGCATTTGATCGATCATTCTGGTAAGAATGGAAACCAAGTGTAGAGGTGGAAAATGGCTATAAGGTATTCTGCTTAAGGAGAGAGCTGCACTTTCCTCTGAGAATTCATGATGGCTTGACATTCACTGCATAGTAATAGGAAACCAGAATCTCTCATTAAATACCAACATTCTCCAAGATGGTTTCTGAGGCATCTTTTTACATTTCTCACATGGAGATCGAGCTACATTCAGCTAACTGACATGTCTTTAAGTGTCCTCTGGCTTTTCCTCACTCCACACATTTGTTCCTGCTGTTCTCATAGTTGGAGTTTCTTTCTAACCTGCTTCTCTGCCTCTTATTTGTACTTATCCTTTAAAATCCCACTAACATGCTCAGTCTTTCCTTCCTAGCCATATAAAGTCACAGTCAGAAGTCTGTACTCTCTTCTCTCCTTTCATCTTCAGTACCACTTTGCTTCATAGTATTATTAGCCTGAATGATAGCTTAGCAGCCAAAGAGCCTGCCTGGCAAGTGCGAAGTCCTCAATTTGATCCCAGTACCAAAATGAAAATAGTAGTACTGATAACCATTCTGTACTTAAGGTTTTGCCCTTCTGCCTAATTCATTAAAACTTAAGTTCAATTTTCTTAAATTCTTTGGAGATATAAGTCATACAAAATTTTTCTGTGACCAGCTTTTTTTAAAAAAATGTATTTGGTTGTTATAGGGTCTCACTACATACCTCGGACTTGTGGTGATCCTCCTGATTCCAACCTCCTTTGAGCTAGGATCATAGACATAGGTCACTCCACCTAGTCTCTGGCTGCCTAAGTCCACCCTGAGGGCAGGGCTGGCATAGTATGTGATGCCAGGGATCGAGGTCACTGGCTTTGCCTAAGCAAAAGCTTCAGGCCACTGAGCTATCTTGCCAGCCCATGACCAGCACTTAAAATCTAATAAGTGCTTATTTCATTGAATTAATGCTGAACAGGAATAACCATGTACTTGATTTCCATACTCTGATATGGTAAACAATATGATTCTTGTCTCAAACCTGTGCACCACCATCCCCCCCTTTTCAACATTACTATAAAATCTTTTTATAAGAGTTTTATTATTTATATACATTAATGATACTATATATTTTAGATGCTGTCCAAGATAATTCCTCTTCACTCAAAGAAATGTACACACACACACACACACACTAAAAAACAGGAGCTGTAGGTTGTAGCCTATCTTATGAAAATATTGAAATCAAAGTATATAATTATCAAAGACAAAGTTTATAACCATTTTTCTACAAAATAGCACATGGTAAATACGTTAGGCTTTATAAGCCACATCTGGTCACCTGCACATATTTTTTTCTTTTACGATACTTTGACAATGTGAAGATCTTTTCAGTATGCTAGTTATAGCACCAAGCTAGATGTGGACCAAGCTAACCATTCAGGTCCCCCCATCTGCAACAGCTGTGCCACAGAAATGACGGAAATGGTTTCTATTCTGTTCCACTTAGTGGCCCCTTATCATATTCAATGATTGATACATTATGTCAACTTAGGTTTAGAAGGTTAACTAAGTGACTGGGGGGGGGCAGGTCCTTACTTTGTAAACATCCTGGGCCCTGGTAAGAGGACAGAGATGGTGCGAGCACTGCACCTGCCCTAAGGGGGAGAAAGATAAGCCTGGTTACAAATAAGGGAGTAAAAGAGGCTTGACCTCTCTCCCCTTGGACTCTTGCTGCATTTGCTGTTTTCTGCCACCGTGAACTGTGGCCCCTCACCATGACCCCTGCACTGGGGGCAGCCAAGTATGGACTAAAACGTCCACATACTGTGAGCTAAACAAACTTTTCCTT
>PVKA01038892.1:0-19894 GCA_004027165.1 Ctenomys sociabilis
TTGGTCTTGGTCTTGGTGTAGGTCTTGGTCTTGGTCTTGGTCTTGTCTTGGTCTAGGTCTTGTGTTGGTCTTGGTTTTGGTCTAGGTCTTGGTCTTGGTCTTGTCTTGATTTTGGTCTCAGTGGGTGGAAGAAGATGGTCCAACCCCTAATGAGACAATGGTAAATCTTACAAGGGTGATACCAATAATCTCAAGCCTCTGTTCATCCCTTGGGGAAGTGCAGCTACTCTCCCTTAGAAAGCTAGCAGCTGTTAGTTTGGGGTTCTCAACAGCATGGCTTACTTTGCCATCTATGCTCACATTTCTTTTTTTTATATTCACATTTCATTGTCTCAGAAATGTCCTTTGAAGCTTTTCACTTTGGGTTTGTTTTGAGCAAACACACACACAACACACACACACACACACACACACACACACGGACACTTTTTGCTTTTAACTTGGAAATAATTTGAAGTTTCAGAATAGTTGCAAAAAGAGAAAAAAAAAAAGGAGAGGTGATGGAGGGAAAAAGCTATAGTAAAGAATACCTGTGAGTTTTGCCCAGATTCCCATGTAGCTGCATTTTACGCCATTTTACCATGTGTGTGCATTATTTCTCTCCATCTGTATCTGTCCCTCTGTCCATTTGTCTATCTATTACCCATCTGTCCTCTATCTTCTATTTACCATTAAATTTTTGTAAACCATTTAACTTGCATTCAAATATGCCTTTACCACTAAATGCTTCAGTTTTTATTTCTCAGAAGGGCACTTTATCGCATAAATTATGATAAGCAATGTATATATTTCTTCTTCTTTAGTTTTATTTATTTTATTGAAGAACACTGAGCAATGAGACAGTTTCAAATAAGATTAGTAGGACAGATTCAATAACACATGGCATATTGTTTTTGTAGTGGTTTTTTTGTCATACAAGGTGCATACATGGTATTCTAATTGCAAACACTATTAGAGCAGATGTCTCTAATCAATGAATTAAGAGAATATAGCTGTATACTTATCTTATTTTTTAAAAACAGAATTATAGTACAGTTTCAGTAATTAATATTTTCTACCTTATTATCTTCCTAGTGGTTGTCCATAGTACTAGAAGCCGACAGAATATCCTGTCCAAAAACTATTAGTTCAAATCTTGCTTCTCATAGAATTATACAGAAGTACTGCATATTTATCCTAACTTTACTGTTCAAACAAACACAGAACAGTTCTTCCTTTGTATCCCCTTTTTTTGTTCAGTCCTCTCAAAGATGGGTATTCCATTTTCAATTATTATAGGTGCCTGAACTCAGCAAAGCAAACAAATACAATGCAGCAGTCCACAATAATAGTGAGTTATCTGAAGAAGATGTTGACTAGAGCCATTTACAGCACAACTTATTATTATGGCCTTATTTTATATACCTCATTTTTATACTTTTCTGATGGATGGTTAAGACTGAGATAAAGCAAGACCCTTAACAAAAAATGTAGCTTTTGTATCTAATGAGGTCAGTTGAGTCACCTCAGGGTTCATCCTGTTACCCTGTACCTCACTCTGTAGATCCTTTGTCAGTGTCAGCCATGTGGATGAGTCACAGGCATTGCTTGACCAGTTTGCTCTCTGTGAGAGCCTGAGAGAGTGTTTTCTTTCCATATGATTCTCCTTAGGCACACTATAGACCATCAATCACATTCCTCTGTGGCTCCATCATCTCCTTGGTCAGAAAATATGGGGCACAACTAGTTCGGTGATGTTATAGTAAAGGTTCTCCTATGTCCTGAGTCTTCACTGACCTTGAAAGGCTAGGGCCAAAATGTTAGCTGACCTCACGGCCCTTCCATTACTCCAGTTTTTGACCTGTGAACTTAGGTTGTTAACCATCCAGAAGAGAAACTGATTAGTACCCTATAACATATGCAGTTCACTTTATCCTATCTGACTAAACTCTTTTTAGTTGTTGTAATACATTTCTATTTGTATTTCTTCTTTTCATTTTTTATACTAGGGAGATTATACGATATGTTCACATGTGTGTCTGGTTGATTTCACTTATGAGTATATGTTCAACTGGCATCCACTTCAATATAAATGCTTCAAGTTTATCATTCTTTTTTTTTTTTTTTTTTTTTTTTTTTTTGTCTTTTTGAGACAGGGTCTCACTATGCCGTTCAAGCTGGCCTTAAGCTCACTTTGTAGCTCAGGCTGGTCTCGAACTCACAACAATCCTCCTGCCTCCGCCTCCCGAGTGCTGGGATTACAGGCATGCGCCACCATGCCCGGCAAGTTTATCATTCTTTATAGTGGAGTAATATTCCATTATATACCACACCTTTTCCAACCATTCTTCATGTGACAGGCATCTTGGTTGTTTCCAAGATGTGGCTATCACACATTGGCTGCTATACACATAGGTACACATATGTCACTATAATATGATGTTTTCAGTTCATCCAGGAAAATTCCCAGTAGGGGGATAGCCGGCTTGAATGGGATTTCTAGTCCTACTCTTTTGAGCAGTCTCCACACTGACCTCCACAATGGTTGTACCAGTCTACATTCCCACCAGCAGTGGAGAAGTGTTTTCTTTTCCCCACAACCTCTCCAACATTTGTTGTTGGTTGATTTCCTTATGATAGCCATTCTCTCTGGAGTGAGATGGTATCTCAGTGTTGTTTTAACTTGCATTTCACAGATAGCTAGCAATGTGGAGCATTTTTTCATATATTTACTTATTAATTATTTTAATTTTTTGTATTGTATGAATTCTTTTTTTCTTTCTTATTATTTTTTATTATTTTTTTATTTTTTTTATTCTTTTATTTTATTGAACTACAAATGTCAATCGGACAGTTTCAAGACACCTTAACAATACAGATTCGATAAATTAATACATTGCAAACTGTTTTCATAATGTTTTGGTATTGTACAAGGTACATACATGACATATTTACAGATATTATTTTAGCAGATATCTCTTATCAGTAAATAAAAAGTGTAGCTGCTTACTTATCTTATTTTTTATACCTGAATTATATCAAAATTCAATAATTATTTTCCTAGTGGATGACTGTAGTACTAGAAGCCGACATAATACCCTGTCCAACCACCATTAGTGCAGATCTTGCCTCTCATAGAATTATGTAGAAGCACAGCATTATCTATCCCAACTGTGCTGTCTATACACACACATCATGACTTTTTCTTTCTATACCCCTTCCTCTGTCTACACCTGTCAAAGGTGAGCACTCCATTGACATTCAACTAACTTAGGTGCTTGAACTTGACATTTTCATATATTTAGTCGCTTCTTTAATTTCATCCTCTGAGAGGTGTGTATTCACCTCAGATGCCCATTTCTGGATTGGGTCTTTAAATTTGAGGACCTTAATATATCTTAGTTCTTTATATATTCTAGAGAGCAAACCTTTGTCTGAGTGCTTTTTAGTTAAGATTTTTCAAAATGTGTGGATTGTCTTTTCACTTTATTAACAATTTCTTTTGATGTGCAGAAAATTCTCAAGAAGAGTTGTTCTCAGTTGTTAATTCTTTCAAACGTTTCCTGTGCAAATACATGTTTGTTCATGAACTCTTTGCCTACCCCTATGTCTTCAAGAGTTCCTCCTACTTTCTCTTCCAGGAGATTGAATGTTTCTATTTTAATGTTTAGATCTTTAATCCATTTTGACTTTAGCTTAGTGCATGGTGATAGAGCTGGGTCAAGTTTTAGTTTTTGGCATGTAGAAAGCCATGTTTTCGAGCACCATTTGTTAAAGAGTCTAACTTTCTTCCAGTAAGCTTGTTTAGCCCCTTTGTCGAAAATCAGATGACTGAGTGTGATTGTAGATGACTCTGTGTCTTCTAATCTATTCCACTGATCCTCAGGTCTATTTTGTTGCTAATACCATGTTGATTTTATCACAGTGGCTTTGTGGTATAATTTCAAGTCAGGAATTGTGATGCCTCCTGCCTTGTCTTTATTGGCCAAGATTGTCTTTTCTATTCTAGGTCGTTTGTGGTTCCAAATAAATTTTAGGAATGATTTCTCTAGGTCTGGGAGGTATGTTGGTGGCAGTTTGATAGGGATGGCATTAAATCTGTACAGCAACTTTGGGAGTATGGCCATCTTCACAATGGTGGTTCTTCCTATCCAGGAGCATGGAATATCTTTCCATTTTCTGAAATCCTGCATAATCTCTTTTCTTAGTGTGTTGTAATTTTCTGTGAAAAGATCTTTGACTTCCTTGGTTAAGTGAATTCCAAGGTATTTCATTTTCCGTGGTGCTATTGTAAAAGGAATTGTTTGTATTGTTTCCCTTTCAGTGTGCTTGTTATCTGTGTAGAGGAATGCTATTGACTTTTGAGTATTGACTTTGTATCCTGCTATGCTACTGAATTTCTGTATCAAGTCTAGTAGCTTCTTGGTGGAATTTTTTGAGTCTTCCAAGTATCATGTCATCTGTAAATAGTGATAATTTAACCTCTTCTTTACCTATTTTCATTCCTTTTATTTCTCCCTCTTTTCTAATGGCTATTGCTAATGATTCCAAAACTATTTTGAATAGGAGGGGTGATAGAGGACATCCTTGTCTTGTACTCAATCTAAGAGTAAAATATTTCATTTTTTCCTCATTTAGAATTATATTAGCTGTTGGATTGTCATAGATGGCTTTTATAAAATTGAGGTAGAGGCTATCTATTCCAATTTTCTGTAAGGTTTTGAACATGAATGAGTGTTGGACTTTGTCAAAAGCTGTCTCTGCATCAATTGAGATGATTGTGTGGTTTTTAGATTTCAGTCTATTTATATAGTATATTACATTTATAGATTTTTGAATATTGAACCATCCTTCCATCTCTGGGATGAATCCTTCCTGGTCATGGTGTATGACCTTCTTGATGATTTGCTGTATTCTGTTTGCTAGGATTTTATTGAGGATTTTTGCATCTATATTCATGAGGGAGGCTGGCCTATAGTTGTCTTTTTTGGTTGTGTCTTTCCCTGGTTTTGGAACCAGTATAATACTTGCCTCCAGAAATGATTTTGGGAGGACTGCGTCCTTTTCAATGTCACTGAAGTGTCTGTGGAGTGTAGGGATTATATCTTCTATAAATTTCTTGTAGAATTGAGCTGTGAATCCATCAGGACCTGAACTTTTCTTTGTCAGCAGGCTTTTTATTATGTTTCATATTTTGTTGGCTGTTATTGTCTTATTGAGAGTTGTTATATCTTCTTGATTCAGTTTTGGTAAATTGTACTTTTCTAGGAATCTGTCCATTTCTTCTGTCTTCTATTCTGTGAGCGTAAAGATTCTTGAAGTAGCTATTGATAATCTTCTGAATTTCCGCTGGGTCTGTCGGGATTTCACCCTTTTCATTCCTTATTGCTTGTATTTGAATTTTTCTCTCCTCTTTTTGGTGAGGTTGGCTAGGGACTTAGCAACTTTAGTTAGTCTTTCAAAGAACCAGCTTTTTGATTTGTGGATTCTTTAAACTGTTTTCTTCATCTCAGTTGAATTAATTTCTGCTCTAATCTTTATGATTTCTACCTGTCCTTGGGCTCTGTGTTTGGTTTGCTCTTCCTTTTCTAGTTGTCAGAGATGCAACATTAGCGTGTTTATTTGTTCCCGTTTTTTTTTTTTTTTCCTAATGTGTGAGTTCATAGCTATTATTTTCCCTCTGAGAACTGCTTTCATCACAGCCCATAAATTCTGGTAAGTTGTGGTTGAATTTTCATTGAATTGTAGATATTGTTGAATTTCTTGTTTAATTTCATCTGTGACTCATTGATTACTGAGTAGGGTGTTGTTTAATTTCCATGAATTTATCAGGGTTTTCTTGTTTCTTTTGTTGTTTACTTCCAGTTTCATTGCACTGTGGTCATATAACATGCATGGGATAATTTCTGTTTTCTTGCATACACTTAATCATGACCTATGGACTAGTATATGGTCTATTTTAGAAAATGACCCATGTGCTGCAGAAAAAAAATGTGTATTCAGCTGTGGTTGGGTGGAACACTCTGTATATGTCCACCAGGTCCGTTTGTTCCAAGCTCTGTTTCATTTCTGTTACTTCTTTGCTAATTTTTTGTCTGCTTGACCTATCTTTTTGAGATAAGTGGATGTTAAGGTCTGTTAATATTGTGGTCTTGGATATTAGATTTTTCGTGTCCATTAAGATTTTTCTTACATATTTGGGTGCTCCTGTGTTTGGTGCATAGATATTTTTGAGTGTTACCTCTTCCTCTTGAATTTTTCACCTAATCATTATATAGTGGCCTTCTTTGTGTCATTTGATCATTCGTGGTTTGAAGTTGAGATTGTCTGAGAACAGAATTGCTACTCCTGCTTTTTTCTGAGGTGCTGGGGCATTTAGTATTGTTTTTCATCCTTTGACTTTAAGCCTATGAATGTCTTTTTGAGTTAAGTGTGTTTCTTGTTAAGTTAAGCATATTGTTGGATTTTGTTTCCTAATGTACTGTGCCAGTCTATTTCTCTTAATTGGAGAATTGAGTCCGTTTACATTGATGGTTATAATTGAAATGTGTTGACTTATGATTATCATGATATTCACCTGCTGCTGTTTACTCCTTTTTATCCTGTGTTTAATTGTTTGCCCTGTTTAGTGGGTTCCTTCCATTCTCATTCATGGAGTTCTGGCCACTGTGGTCCCTCTCCAGAACATCTTTCAGTAGCCTGCCTAGGGATGGCTTTGTCATCATGAAATTCTTTAGTTGTTCTTTGTTGTGGAAGTATTTCACTTCTCCATCAAACTTGAAAGAGAGTTTTGCAGGGTATAGTAGTCTGGGCTGGAATTTGTTTTCATAGAGGATTTGAAGTACTCTGCTCCACACTCTCCTTGTCTTCATGGTTTGTGAAGAGAAGTCAGCTGTAATTCTAATGGGTTTTCCTTTGAATGTGATCTACTTCTTTTTTCTAGCAGCTTTCAGTATATTATTCTTGTGTTGGATTTCTGGGCTCTTGACTACTATATGCCTTGGTGTGTTTTTAGTTGGGTTGAAGTTATTTGGTGTGCTGTATGCTTTGGTTACCTGAATGTTGGATTGTTTCTTCATATTTGGGAAGTTTTCTGAAATTACTTCTGCCCATATTCTTTTTATATCATTTGTATTGACTCCTTCATTCTCATTGATGCCAATTAATCTCACATTGTTCATCTTGGCGTCATCTTGCAGGTGATGTATTATGTTTTCTTGCATCCTCATTGTTTTTAAGAGATCTTTTCTCACCCTTTCACTAGCTACACCAGTGTCTTCAAGATCTGAAACTCTCTTTGCTTTCACTCAAACGGTTTTGTAGACTTGTGATTGAGATTTTAAGTTCTATATCTCTTTGTCTCTGCTTCATGCGATCTGTTTCTTTTCTGTATTGCTCATTCCACAAAACCATCATATTTCTGATCTCCTCTATCTTTTTATCAATGTGTTCTTTAGAGGTAGCAATTAATTCTTTTACTGCAGAGTTTTTTCCAAATTGAGTTTCCTCTATATATTTCCTGAATTGATTCTCTACTTCAGATGTTATGATTTCAAAGAATTCTTTTTTTATTTCAAAAATTATTTCTGCTTTGTGTTCCTCTTTACCTTTCTGCTATTTTTTTCTTTGCTTGTGACGCTCTCAATTCATACATTTCAGATGGAATAGTATTCTCTGCACTTGTTCTGGGTAGGCACTGGGTTTCTCTCATGCATTTCTGGATTTGATTCATTACTTAAGATGCTATATATTCAAAAATTTCTTTTTTTATTTCAGGCGTTAATTCTGGTCTCAGTTCCTCCATACCTCTCTTTTGTTTCTTTGCTTCTGCCTCTGTTCATTCATTCCCTTCAGCTGAGCTAGTGTCCTCTGCACTTATTGGTGGACTTGAGGCCTGAGATTGCCTTTTTCTCCTCGTCTTTGTCATTTTGTATATATAGCACTAACCTGTGACCTTCGGTGTAGAGCTTTGGTGCAGTTTCAACCTTAGCGCCTTATGAGATTCCAGTGCCAGTCTAGTAAGTTTGAGATCATCCCGTTATGCCTGGCCTGGATCTAGCTGTTGGGTTCAGTTCCTTTTTGCTGCAGCTCTTCTGGTAGAACTGTGAGCCTGTGGTTCCCCTCTGTTGGGTCCCTGGTCCAGGGAGCACTGGGGAGCATAGAAGCTCTCCTGCACTCACCAGGCCAGGCAAGGGTGGATCGGGTGCTGGGAGAGTCGGAAAAATTTCCACTGGCTCTTTGGGCTTGGGAGCAGGGGCTCAGGAGAGTTGCCAAGCAGGTGAGTCTGGGCTGTCTCAGGCTGATTGCTTGCTCAGAAGTCTTGGGGGCGGGGGCTCCAGATGTCGCATTGGGAGAAGCCAAAGGCTCTCCCACACACTAACCAAATCAGGCTCACGTCAATCGGGTGCCACAAGATTCGGACATATATTTCATAAAATTAACAGATATAATATTTTTCTATTGATTAGAAATTTGCATAACATAAAAGTAACCACTTAAAAAAATAATTTAGTAGCATCCAGAATGTTGTATAAAACCACCTCCATCTTGTTTCAAAATATTGCCATCACTCCAAAAAGAGACCCTACACCCACTCATCAATTTCGCTCTCCACCCCTGGCATCCCCTAATCTGCACTCTCTTTCTGTGGCTTTATCAATTCTGAAAATTTCATATGAATGGAATAATAGAATCTGCAATGTGCATCCGCTTTGTCCACTGAGCAGTTTTAGGTTCATCTGTGCCACACTCCGCCTCAATGTGTCATTTCTTTACATGACCAAATAATATTCCATTGTATACCTGGACCCGCCACTTATCCATTCATTAACTGGTGGATATTTGAGTTGTGTCTTCCTTTTGCCTATGATATTTGCATATAGATATAGATACAGAGACGGATACAGATACAGTTATATTTATTTGAGCCCTCACTTTTAATTCTTTGGTATAGACCTAGAAGTAGAATTATAGTTAGCTAGAATAACTACATGGCCTTGCGTTTAACTTCTTGAGAGGAGTAACTTCCCCTGCAGCTGTCATTGCTGCTCCCATCAGCACTGCTCAAGGCATCCAGCTTCTGCACATCCCTCATGGCGGCCACCAGCATGGTCCAAAGCAGAATGTGCCGTGGTGTGGATTTTCGTGTGCCCTGTGATTCAGGCATTCAAGCGTATGGCATCTGTCTGTGTGTCTTCTCTGAAAAGAGACCTGCTCAGGTAATTCACTAACTTTTAAATTGGGTTGATTTTTATTGTTGACTAACCAGAGGTATTTGTATAGTCTACGTGCTAGACCCTTTGCCAGATAAATAATTTGCAAACATTTTCTCCCATTCCGTAGGCTGTTTTTCATTTTCTTAGTAACGCATCTCTGGTACAAGTTTCTAATTTATTTCTTTTTGTTGCGTGTGCTTTTGGTGTGTAACATAATACTCTCCTCTGATCTGTTGACCTTAGTCCACTGAGCCTCTCACCCCACATACAGGGTACAGGCCCAGACATGCACCTGGATGTTCTGTCTCCCCAGGCTGGCAAGTGTCCTTCCAGCATTATAAGAAAGTATCCGTCTCTGTATCTATATCTATATACAAATATCATAGGCAAAAGGAAGAAACAACTCAAATATCCACCAGTTAATGAATGGATAAGTGGCGGGTCCAGGTATACAATGGAATATTATTTGGTCATGTAAAGAAATGACACACTGACGCAGAGATGGCACAGATGAACCTGAAACTATGCAAGTTCAGTTAGAATGCACGAGACTTGCCGTGGCTCACGTCCTGATCCGGCACACCTGTTGCTCTGGTCCCAGTGGGCACCGCAGATGGCAATAGGGTGGGGGAAGTGTGTGACAGAGCAAGCCTGCTGACATCCTGTGCCAGGGAGCACAGAGGAAGGGGAAGGGGTCAGCGTGGCCCGGTCCTCTTGAGGCCGTTGGCCAGCTCCTCCTCTCAAGGGCTCCACCACTTCCCGGGGGCACCTCCTGGGGGGCAGGCCTCTGGCACCTCCACCTGTGGAAGGCACTCAGCATCCAGTAACAGCTGCCGGAATTCTGAGCCCGCACAGCACTTACCGTTTATGACCTTGAATCTCTTGAAGACTCCAGCTTCTCTACTTCTTTATTTTTTTTCCTTCTCTCTTGTTTTCATTTATCACCCTTTCTTTTTAAAACAAACATTTACTTGAGTCTTTTTTTTGTTTTTTTTTGGTAGAACCAGTGATTTAACTCAGGCCCTTGCACTTGCTAGGGAAGCGCTTATTCCACTGAGCTATCTCCCAGGCCCCTCATATATTAAGTCTAATTTTGGGGGGTTATTTGAGAGACAGTATGGCAGTAATTGGTATGACATGCCAAGCAGTATATATTTAGAAGACCAGAATGACAGGCATTCCAAGCACGACCCTAGTATTACACATTCTCTACTTCTTTATAAAACCCCCTTCATTTCAGGTTTGCCTGATATTTCCTCAGGATTAGCTTCCGGTGAAGCACGCCCAGCCCGAGCCCCAGACTGCTTCATAGCGTGTGATGCCCGCATTGGGGAGGGTCCCTTGATTACCAAGGCGAGCTGATCCTTGATTTCTGTGTTGTACAAGCCTCTCCCAGGCATGGCCAAGGCCCTTGAAGAGCAGGCAGATACTCTTCTTCTCCACAGACTTTTCTCTAGACCAGCATCCACTGATGACTCCTGCCTGATCCGTCTGCAGCGTGCTGATTCCTGCTGCATGAGCCTCCCTCCTCATCAACCAGGCCGACATCAGCATTGGCGTCAGAAGGAGCCCTGCTTCCTTTCCCACTGATGGACTGACAGATCCATTTTTCTTTTATCAAGAGTTAGATTTGTATTTTTTTAAATTTTTTATTGTCACACGTTTGCAGTACATGAGATTACATACGTTGTGTGGACTTGGCATGTGGATTTAGCACATGCTAGCCCTCTTTACTGCCCCTTCCCTCTCCTATCTCTGGATCCCCCGTCCATCTGGAAAAGGTCTATTATCTCCCTGTCCATGGCACCCTGCATTGTTCACAAAAAGCTTCTAATTCATGACTGTATGTAATTTTGCTTGGATGCGCACACTGTTCCTCATTTGGTCACCGGAGCTGCTACAAGCTGCGCACTTGTCTTTGCAGCCTGTTGCCTCACTGCTGGGCTGCTGGGGGGGTATGTTGTGCCTGCTTAACTTTTTAGCTTAAAAGATAACCCTGGCTTGTCCTGAGCCTAACCTGCCCCAGCCTGCTGTGGGCCGTTCCTGCCCGCGTCTCTGCATCATTCTGGATGTAAATAATATTAGCAAACAAGGTTTGGGTGCAGGGGGGAGGTGCTCACCTTCCTCACAGGCACGAGAGGGGCAGGAAGCACCAGCTCGGCTCAGGCCTGGGGGCACAGGCTGCTCTCCTAGCTTACCAGGATATTATGGGGATCCTCTGAGGTGGGGTAAGCAGAGCACCCAGCCCACCGTGGCAGCTCTTCCACACGCTGAGCTGTAGGCGTTATTTTATGCCGCACCTTTCTTAGCGGAGTCTCTGCACACCTGGGATCATAGCCAGTCAGACGGGTCGGGAAGCACCGCGTGTTCTTGCAACATAAGAATAGGACAGTTTGGTAATATGCAAGCAGAAGGCTCTGTGGAGCTCCGCACTGGCCAGACACTCTGTATGTTTGAGTGTGTTTGTATGTGTCCATGTACATGATTTTGGTACACAACTTGAGATCACAAAGTTATCTGCTCATTGTTCTGTGCCTTACATAGAACACTAGAGGCTCCTAGGATCAGTGACAGCGCTGCTTTCTTAACCCCCCAGCTCCAGCGTTTGGCTATGGCTGGAACTCTGTAAAGGTCTGCTAGACGAATACCGATAGCCAAGAAGAGCTCCCACCTAAGGTCACCGGCAACATGCCCAAAACTGTTCAAAGAGCTTCATGGGAATGAACGCACTGCTCGTCATCCACAGTGGGTACATGAAGAAGCTGAGGCCACAGAGATGGCAAGTCTTGCCCAAGATCACTCAGCCGGGAACTAGCGGATCCAAGCTCAGTGCTGGGCATAGTCTGCTCCTGAGGCCGTGACCTTAATCACAACAGCAGCAATGAGCACGTGGCTTGCTGGGCAGAGCACTGGGCAGTAAGCATGGGGGTGCCAGTTTCTGACTGTGTGGCTCCGAGCACGTTTTTAACCTCCCTGAACTGCACTTTGCTCTGCTGAAAGACGTGGATTAGCATCTGCCTCGTCAGAGTGCTGCAGAGATTGAATGAGTTCATCTTTCCAGAGTGCTTAGAACACCACCTGGTACATAGTAAATTCTCTCTGTATGTTCTTGGTTCTGGGGATTCTAAAGTACACTGATGAGACTTGCTCTCTGCTCTTACAGAGCGCATAGTCTGGAGCAGGCTTTGCCTCTTTGAATTAACACATGCGCCTTGAGAGCCTGTTATGAGAGATCGACTCAAGGGCTGTTTATAAAGCACACTCAGTTTTCCCATGAAAGACCAGGACAGTGGGCTCTTACAGTGTTCGCAGAGCTAAGGATTAGCAGAAGGCGTCTGGTGAGTTTGGAAGTGGGAAAGGCATCCCTGGCAGAGAGAAGAGCTCACACAAAACTGAAAGGAAGACTGCGTGTGCTGCTCTGAGGAAGCAGAAAGGGTGTGGCTGGTGCCTGGATCGTGAAGAGGGACGCAGGAGTGGCCTGGGCAGGTGACGAGGGCCAGCGCGTCCTCCCAGGGCCCCAGAGCCTCCTGTAGAAATCTGGGCTGCAGTTTGAGGGCAGTACAGACCCTGGAAGAAATTATTTTGTTTACTTTTTATTTTTAGGAACTTTATTGAGACATAATCGACATACGACACACTGCAATGTGAATTAAAGTACCTGTGTACAGCAATAAGCCCACTGCTACTATCGATACCAAGTACATTGATCACCCCAGAGACCTGTGTGTGTCTTGTACTCCTCGCTTCCGCTGTGCTCCCCACCCTATGGGCTACTAACCCGCCTTCTGGAGCTGTAAATCCCAAGTTGGTATTCGCTAGAGATTCCCAGCGTGGGATGTCTCAGCTGGTCCTTCTTGTTGGTGCATTTGGGCCGAGCTTCTCCTGCTAACAGAACAGTGTCACCATGTTGCTGCTCCCCTCTGTACCTTTCCGTACCGATCAGCAGCATCCCACCGGAGGGCCAGGCCCCGAGTGTTGTCCATCCCCCTGCTGATGGACAGGCAGCAGACAGGCTGCCGTGAATGCCCACCCCGTGTGGACGTCCGCTTTCCTTCCTTGTGGACGACAAGAGGAGGGATGGCCAGATCAGTACCAGGGACGCACGGGTGGCTTTTTAAGAATCTGCTGGACCACCTTCCGAGGTTGTGGCTCTGGCCACGCTGCCGTCGCCGTGTGTGAGGGCCCGCATGGCTCCAGGGGCTCCTCCGGGAGTTGCTCCAGTCCTTGGCTGATGGGTTCCCTGGGCTCCCATCCTGCCTCCCTCATGGCTGCTGTGGGGCCTTCTCAGCGCCTTCTCAGCGCCATCCCTGGCTCTCCTTCCATGAAGCATCTGCTTAAATCTTTCCACTGTTTTGTTTTCCATTTTTGTTTTTATTCTTTGGATCATGTCTTTTATCAGATAACGATAGACACTCATTCTCTAGGAGTCTTCACCTTGGCTTTCCCTTTCCTTAACAGTGTTTTTCAAAGAACAGAAATTTTAAATTCTGATGAAGTTCAGAATTTGTTCTTTGATGGATAGTGCCATGGGAGTTGCATCTGAAAAACATTTTCATAAATTAGTGCATGAAGTTTCAATGGCAAGCATAAGGTTTTCTATTCTTTCTGTCACTTGTTCTATAGTGAGAGGTCTGGAAGTCTACGACCATGCTTAAAAATCTAGTGAAAAGTGACCTCCATCAGTCCTTGCTTTGTGCACTCTAATTGATAGTTGGGCAAGGGAGGAGGTCTGAGAGTGCTCTGGGGGTTGGTGTTGGGCATATAAATATTGAGTGATAATCTTTCACAGGGAGGTCTAAAACCAAGCTGTCCTTCCAGTGCTTAAGCATTTAGGGTTGTCGTGTCCTCTTATTGAGCTGACTCCATTATGACTACACAGATGTCC
The DNA here is from genome assembly GCA_004027165.1 of Ctenomys sociabilis. Lineage (NCBI taxonomy): Eukaryota > Metazoa > Chordata > Mammalia > Rodentia > Ctenomyidae > Ctenomys > Ctenomys sociabilis. Next base: position 14,080 of record PVKA01038892.1, read on the forward strand.
AGCCTCAGCCTCCCAAGTAGCTGGGATCGAGGCCTGTGCCGCTGCACCCTCCTGACACCGAGTGGGAGCAAAGGGGCGTGAACTCCACAGTCCTGGCGGGTTTATTTCTAAACCTAAGAGAGATCTCTGTGTGTGAGCAGAGCAGAGAAGGCTTCTTTCTCTTACAGGCTAAGAGGCTTTTTAATAACATTTCTGGCGGGCTTGGAGGAGGTGGGTGAGGGAACAGCAGGCTTGTGGCTTGCTGTTGTGTCCTCTGTGAACTGTTATCATGTCCTCAGGGGCTGCTTGAGACCTAAGTAAAAGGAAACCAGTGATTCTCTAAGGTGGCCAGTGGCTCATCAGCACTGGCAGAGCCCCCATCCGGGCTCTGGCCTCCCTGGCTTTCAAGGAGTACAAGGAAACGGGCTAGTGCCCTTTCCCTCAGCTGCTTCCTCCTGAGAAGGGGTAGGGCTGCGTAGTCTTCAGCCTCTTCAGTCATAGGAGGCAGCTCAGCGATCCTTAGGGACGTGAGTCTAATTGGCGTGCACGGCACAGGGGAGCCTTTTATAGAGCCAAACGGACCCAGGAGGAATGACCTGTTAATTTTGCTGTTGTTGGGGCGGGATGGGGTACTTGAAAGAATCCTGCCCGTTTTGGTTTTAATCCCTGAGAGGGTTGGGGCTCTCTATACACTGTGCTTCTGGGCTCTAGGGATGGAGGATTGAAAGTGTCCAGGCTGCTGAAAGGGTGGGGAGGGGGAGGTTGGAGTAGTCCAAGTGAGATGACTGAGGATATTAAGTGAGGGATTTGAAAGAGGGGAGCGGAGGTCTGAGCTCGAGGTAGGGGATGTGAAGGTAAGGAGAGGCCTTCTGCACAGAATCTCAAAGGGGCTGAGAAGAGGTTTTCAGGGAAGAGAGCTGAATCGGAAAAGAGCTAAGAGTAAGAGCTTAGCCTAGCCTGAGTGGACCTGGAGGGAAAATTTGGTTAAGCTGTGTTTAAGAATGTGATTAACCTTCTAAACTTACCTGAAGATTGGCGTTGATCCAGAACATTCCGGGTTCTATTTAGCGAGGAGGTTAAATGGGATGATGTGTAAAGTAACTTCAGGTCCATTATCCGTTCAGGTAGAGGTTGGGAGTCCAAAACCAGGGATGAGCCCAGTGAGTGAGAAGATGTGTGTGAGGCAGGAAGAGCTTCTAGCCATCTCGGCCTGTCAGCGCGGACAAGGAGACACCTTTGTTTTTCTACTGGAGGATCCAAGAAAAGTTTATTTGCCGGTCACTGCTGGGGACGGGTGCCCAGAATGGATAGCTGAGCAAGGGAGGAGGCCCGAGGGTGCTCTGAGGGTTGGCATTTGGCATATAAACATTGGGTGATAATCTTTTACAGGGAGGTCCTAAAACAGTGTGAAATGTGAGTCTGTAGGATTTGGAGCAGAGGGAATGATCTGACATGGAAAGAAGAAAGAGATTTGTTTTGTAAATTTTCAGGAAGGACCAACATTTCAAAGAGAAGCCACCACTGGCCCTCTTGTTGTACCCCTCTACTTTGAGTAGTTATTTCTTGGTTAGGAAAGTATAAGAGGGAACCAGAAGTATACAGACAGAGTGTTGGGGGAAAAAAAAAACAGTTGCCTGTTTTGCTACTCAGTCACCCTTGTTATTTCTACAAATGGCATGTCTGAGATGCTTATCCCATCAGTTAGGTCTTTCATGGTCCCTGAAAGGAATGACTGCAGCTCTACGGCGTAGAAGAGCTGCCTCTACTTCTAGAGAAGTAGAAGGCTCCTTGAATTAGGAGCCCATGTTGTATGGAATATTTTTTTTTCTGGTGGAACCGAGGATTGAACTCAGGTCCTTGCACTTGCCAGGGAAGCCCTTATTCCATTGAGCCATCTCCCCGGCCCCAGTATGGAGTATTTTTTGCAGTTAGGGGTCTGGCTTTCATGCCAGATTTGGGCCTGGGTAGGATATCATATGCATACTCAGAGTCTGTGTAAATACTGAGGTTTTGTCTTTTGTCAGAGTCAGAGCTCTCCTGCGTGTGATGAGCTCTGCCTGCTCTGAGCTGTCCCTGTGGGGAGGACTGCCCCCTTGCTCCTTCTGAGGGAGGGTAGGAAGACAGAATAGCCTCAAGGACTGTGCACCCTGCCTGTGAAGGGCCAGTCCTTGAAGCACTTCCTTCAGACCCTGAAATCCGTTCCAAGGCTCTGTGATGGAAGAGATGAGCCTAAAACTCAAGGAGCTCTGTCTACTCACGTTGGGAGTCAGGTGCCACGGGAGGAACTCGGCAGGTGTGAGACAGGCAAGCCACAGAAGGTAACCAAAAGTTGCAAGAACTGAGAGCAAAGGGCCTGAACTCAGGCCTGAGTGAGAAGGGTAAAAGCGTCATGGCTGAGGAGGACCGGGAGGTTGTGTGAATACTGTACCGACAGGGGTGATGGAGAGCAATCTGTTGGATCTTGGGGACAAAAGTGCAGCGAAAGACCTGTAAACACAGAGCCTTTTGTGACAAAGTCCTGCTTGGAGAAGAGACATCCAAAAGAAGTTCGGAGGAAGTTTCTAGCTGGCTGTAAACTTGCGGTGTTACTCATTTGATTTTTCATGTCTTTTAATATTTGTCTTCAAGGTGTGCAAAACTAGACAAAGGGGTAGAAAAGAAAGAATAAAGGAGTATTCAAGGGAGTGTGTGCACTTGGTCTCTGGGTTTGAGGCATGGAATTAATTTTCTGTGGCTGGAGTTTTCCCCAGCTATTTGGAAAACACAGAAAAAAAAAAAAAAAACAAGCAGGAAAAAAAAAAAAAGGAAGAAAAGGGGCTGGGGAGATGGCTCAGTGGGATAAGCACTTCCCTGGCAAGTGCAAGGGCCTGAGTTCAATCCCCGGTTCCTCAAAAAAAAGAAAAGAAAAAAAGGAAGAAAAGGAGAAGGAGAAGAGAAAGAAAAAGAAAAATTAAAAATATAAGGTAAACTGGGCCGGGCGTGGTGGCGCATGCCTGTAATCCCAGCACTTGGGAGGCTGAGGCAGGAGGATTGTTGTGAGTTCGAGACCAGCCTGAGCTACAAAGTGAGCTCGAGGCCAGCCTGAACTGCATAGTGAGACCCTGTCTCAAAAAGACAAAAAAAAAAAAAAAAAAAAAAGGTAAACTGAAGGAAAAGGGCTGGTTACTAGGCTGTGCGTTCTTCCCAAGTTGGCTGCTCGCTGCAGAGGCCTCAGTCACTGAGGGCTTGAATTGCTATTCTTGCTCCTTGTCTCCATCCTGTGTGCAAAAGAAACTGAGTCCCTGCTGTGCTCCCGGTGCCGCCTCTGGCGTCTGGGGCCTTCCCAGGCAGTTCACTTCAGTCAGAGCCTTCAGGGGGGAACGTCCTTCAGGCCTTCAGGTGCACTCACCAAGGTCAAGGTGGTCCAGCTCTCCTCCGCAGTGTCCGCCTGGGTCCCCCTTGGGCTCCTGCTCTGCGGAGAGGCCAGACCTATCTGTCTTTAACTCTAGCAAGCCCTGTCGCATCTTGCCACTGTCTCATCGGATTTCTTTCTTTTCTTTTCTCTGCCTTCTAGATTAATTGAATATCTTCATGATATTTCTGTTGTTAGCATTGTAGCTCCAATTGGGTGTCTTCTATTTTAGTGGTTTTGGGGTGCATAGTGTAGGTCGTTAACAGTGCAGTCTACCTCCAAATGACCCCGAGTCACCTCCGCGCAGCCTGCCTCAGAAGAGGCCCCTCGGCTTTTCCTCCTCTTGACCCTTGTGCCATCATTGGCAGATTTTGCGCTTTTACATGTATTTTAAATGATATCCTGCTTTGGTGTTGCTTTTGTTGAAGCTATCGATTAATTTTTAAGCTTGAGTCTTTGCCTGTGTCACTGTCCTTTCCGGGGCCCTGGACCCCATGAGGAGCTGTGCTTGCTTCCACCTAGCAGTTTCATTGGGTTTGAAAGACCTCTCTTGTTTTACAGTGTGGGTCTGCTGGTGATAGAGCCCCGCAGATTTTGTGCATCTGGAGATGCCTGTGCTTGCCTTTGGTTGTGAATGCTATTTGCGCTTGTGGGCTTACAGCTTCTTTTCTTTCCGCTCATCTGCAGGTGCTCTGCGCTTCCCCCCTTTGCATTGTTTAGAATGAGAAATCCATCACCATTTCGGTGTTCTGTTGTGATATAGCTTCTTTTCCTGCTCTTAGGTGTTTATTTTTATCATTTGCTTTGAGCAATTTAATTAGTATGAAGCTCTGTGCTCTTTCACATTTCTTTGGCTCAGAGCCCTTGAGCTGCACAAGTCTGTGCGTAGCTGTTTTCCTGCTATGACGTTGTCAGATGCTTGCTTCTCACCAGCTGCCCCACCCTGCTCCTGGGAGGACTCCAATCCCGTGTGTCCGCCATATACAGTTGTCCCGTGACTCACTGGGTATTCTTTTCAGCTCTTTGGTTCTCTCTCCTTTCTCTTTTATTGTGATCAATGTCTGTTGTAACCTTCAATTTCACTAATCTTTCCTTCTCCAGGGTCTAATTCACTCCTGATATCATCCACACACTGCACTTTTTGAGTTTTATTTCATTTCTTTTAAATACCTAAATTGGGAGTCTTGCATGTGTCTGTAGTCCCAGCATTCAAGAGGCTAAGGCAAGAGATCTCCATGAGTTCAAAGACAGCTTGGACTACATAAAGAGTTCAAGGCTAGTCTGAACTGTATAGTGAAACCCTGTCTCAACAAGAAAAAAAACTAAAAAAAAATTTCCAAACATAAAGTAAAATGAAAATACCTTCCATATCTCTACTGAGTGGGTAGCATTTAGTTATAACAACTGCTGTGTGTACTTATTCACATCTGGGTTAGATCTGGATCAAGTTTTATTAATTTATTTATTTTTACAATATGATTTTTTTGAGGTTTTCTTTGTGTGTTTGTTTTTTGCGGAACCAGGGACTGAGCTCAGGCCCTTGCACTTGCCAGAGAAGCACTTGTTCTACTGAGCCATCTCCCTGGTCCCTTACATTTCCCTTACATTATGATTGTAATTTTCTCCCTTTTTAACCACTTCTAAAATTTATACTGTTAACCTCCATTTTCAATTTTTTATTATATGCCAGACACTGTGCATTTTACTTCATTGAGTACTAGACATTTTTGCATTCCTATAAATATTCTTGCACTTTGTCTGAGAGGCAATTAAGCTAATTGGAAGTAGCTCCATCATTTTCCAGTTCAATCCTTTCAACCGTTATATACTTTTAGTATTTGCTAGATAGGAGCAGAGCAGTGCTTAGTCTGAAGTTAATATGTCCCCTCTATTGAGTATCCACAGATTCAGCTGGTCAGATTGAAAATATATTGTTTCAAAATTCATCTGGCCAAATGTATACCATCTGTTTTTCTTTGTCACTGTTCCATTAAAAATATAATTATTTGCATAACTACACATAACTATTTGTATCATATGAGGTATTCCAGCATTCTAAATAAGCTAAGATGATTTAAGTATAAGGCAGATGTGCGTAGTTCTGTGCTAATAACACACCATTTTATGTAAAGGACCTGAGCACCCGGAGAGGTGGGCATCTGTAGCAGAGACCTGGGCCAGCCCCACAGACGCTGAGGGGTGACTGCATGTGACCGAGTGTCCCGTGGCCCTTGAAGCTTCCCTGTCTGGCTAGTAAGACGGAGCACTATTCCCAGCCTGAACTACATACTAGACCGCTGTCTGTGGTCCTTCCAAATCATTCTTTCCCTGTGGGCAGTTTCGCCATATAAAGGCCCTGACCAGCCTGCAGATTTGTCCAGTTCAGGGCTGTCTCTCTCTCTCTCTCTCTCCCTTCTTCCTCCTTCCCTTTCCCCTCTCCCTCCT
>PVKA01038893.1:0-12850 GCA_004027165.1 Ctenomys sociabilis
AAATAAATTAAAAATAAAATAAAGGAAGGAAGAAGGGAAGGAAAAAGAAGGAAGGAGAGAAGGAGGGAAAGAAAATAATGTGAAATGTCCAAGAACTAATTCAAAAAAGTACCTCATGTATTTTGCAGAGGAACTTGGATTTTGTCCTGGAGACAACTGGAACCTTTTAAATAGTGTTATGAAAAAAATCCCTAATTGGATTTTTGGAAGACTGCCTTGGTAGCAATACAATGGACGAGTGGGAACAAACGAATGACCCTAGAGAACCAGAAACAACTGCAGCAATACAGGAAAAAGGTGAAGAAGAGATGCAGAGAACACTGATTCAAGAGATGCTTAAGGCATTGAAGTAGGCAGAAATGGGGGTTTACAGATTTCCAGCCTGGCATCGGTGCCAAGCTTTGCTTAGAGGAACTGGAGCAGGAGTCCGCTGGACAGGGGAAGTGGCGCCGTGCCGCTCGGCTTTCTGCGCCGTCTGCCTCAAGGCTGTGCGTTCCTCTCCAGCTGCACCACAGACTGAGCGGAGAGGCTCCGCGCTTGCTCTGGAAAAGAGCAGTATTTCTGGTACTTTTTTTAATTTTGGGTTGTTCTTACTGATACCTGTAGGGGGTTTCTAACTGGTGGTCAACTTTTTACGCCCAAATGAATAAACTAGCACAGTGCTGGGTGCAGCAGGCCCGCTCTAGGGTTGTTGCCAGCAGCATAAAGGCAGAACAGGAGAAGCTGCCGTTTGGAGAAGCTGTTGGAGCTCTTGGAGGCTGCTGGTTCTCTTGGGCTGCTCTGCTGGAGGACCTTGTCATGCTGGCTTTGCTCATCTGGAGCATCGCTTCCTGGCTCCAGAGGGAAGATGGTGCACTGCTCAGCCTCATGGAGAAGCTTGTCTCACTGGCTTTCCTGATGGGAACTCAGCTTTCCTTATCCCTGGCAGAGCTCAGGACCTCGCTGCTGCTGAGGGTGGCTGTGGTACCTTTGGGGGAGCTCTGGTGCTTACCCTGAGCACTGCTTCCTGGCTCCAGTTCAGATCCCTCACTTGGCTGGCACAGATCTTTCATCCGCTGGTGTAAACTTCCTAACTTCCGCCACTGACCTTTGGGCCTTTCCAGTGCAGATCCATGAACTAGAATCCAGGCCCTCAGCTGGAGTCTTTAGTTTTTTTAATGTATTTTTTGTTTGTTTTGTTTTGTTTTAAAAAATGTATTTAGTACGGGGTCTACAGGGTCTCACTACACAGATCAGACTCTAGTGATCCACCTGTTTACAGCCTGCCAAGAGCTGCCATTACAGATGCCCAGTCTCAATTGCTGTCTCAGCATGCCCTGGGGGTGGGGCCAGCACAGCAGGCCTAGGGGTCGAACCCCAAGCCCCTGCGCCTGCTTGCAGATGCTTGAATTATTTTTCTCTGTAAGCTATTTCTATTTTGAGTTTCTGATATAATAGAAACCGTGTAATAGTTAAGCTTGTATGTTCAACTTGTTTCATTTAAACTTCTGTCTCAAGATATATCCTTGTTCCTACAAATAAATTACATTTATCTTCTTCATGTCAGAGTATTCCACTGTGAAAAAAATACCACCTTTTCTCTCCTTTATAGAGTCCACCAAAAAAGTATGTGCACCCTTCAGCAGTTCACCAGGCCAAGAAATGGCTGGAAGGTAATTATCTCATAGGGGTCTCAATACATGTAGCGTTAAACTATTTATACAAGTTTTTCTTTTCCTAGTTGTGCATATTTGGCAGATTCTCTTTTGCTCTTTATTTATACTTTGGCTTCCTCATACAAGAGAAATCATGCAGTATGTAAGCTTGTGTATCTGATTCATTTCCCTTAGCACTATACTTTCAAGGTACATCCATCTCCCTACCAGTAGTTCAAATTCATCTTGCCTAAAAGCACAGGAGTAGTCCATTGTGCATAAATACTGCCTTTTTGTGGCATCCACCTATTGATGGACAGATGGGCCACTCCCAGAACATGGCTGTCATAAATTATGTTGCTGTAAACATTGGTACACATGTGTCACTGTCTTATGATGGCTTTAACTCTGTGGGGAAGAAACCTAGAAGGGGAAGAGCTGGGTCAGATGCAATTTCTAGTTTTAGTTTTCCAAAGAATCTCCACACTGATCTCCATATGGCTGTACTAGCTTACATTCAGCCAGGAAGTATAAAAGGGTTCCTTCTCCTATAGCCTTGCCAGAATTTGTTGTTGTTTGCTTGCTTGATATTTGCCATTCTTCTCAGTGTTGTTTTAATTTGCATTTCTCTAATGCTGAATACTTTTTCATGCATGTACAGCTCACCTGTATTTCTTCTTCTATGAACAGTCTTTGCATTTCAGTTGTCCATTATTTGATGGGATCTTTTATCTTGGTGGTCTAATGTTTTTTTAGTTCAATATATATTCCAGATATTGGTCTTCTTCAAGGAGTAGCTGAAAAACAAAATCCTACTCTGTAAGTTCTATCTTCACTCTGTTCAGAATTTTCTTTGCTGTGTGGCAGCTTTTTAATCTCATATGATCCCACTGTTTGATTTTTTTTTTTTTTTTTTTTTTTTTTTTTTTTTTTTTTTTTTTTTTTTTTTTTTTTTTTTTTTTTTTTTTTTTTTTTTTTTTTTTTTTTTTTTTTTTTTTTTTTTTTTTTTTTTTTTTTTTTTTTTTATGGTACCAGGGATTGAACTCAGGATCTTGTGCTTGCCAGGAGAGCATCTATTCTACTGAGCTGTCTCCCTGGCTGACTTTTAATTCTATTTCTTATGAAGATAGGGTTCAGAAAGACTATATGCCTATGATTTCAAGAGTTTTGCCTAGAAACCAGTGGATTGAGTGGCAGCTACCTCTCCCTTGTGCTCTTGCTCTCTGCCACCACCATGAAAGGTTGCTCTCTGTGCCGCTCTGCTTTGGACCCAGCTGAACATGGACAGAAACCTCCAGTAACTAGTCTCACTGTGCAGCCCAGGCTGGCTTTGAACTCAGTGGTCCTCCTGTCTCAGCCTCCAGAGTGCTTGGATTACAGTGCTCTGCCACCATGCCCGGTCTCAAATGGATTCTTGATTATTACTCTCCAGCAGTACCTGACTGTGGATCTCCAAGGATTGCCCAGGCCACATGGAGGTCAACCTTTGGTAGGAGACCACCTGTAGTCCAGAAGGGACTGAAGTCTTCCAAGAAATGCAAGGCTGGGCCGAGCTTTCTGCAGCACCATGTTGGGGAAGAGCATCAGGAGGTTCACGACCTCTGTGGTGCTTCGCAGCCACTACGAGGAGGGCCCTAGGAAGAATTTGCTGTCTTCTGTGGAAAACAAGTGGCAGTTACTGGCCATGATGACCTTGTACTTTGGATCTGGTTTTGTAGCACCTTTCTTTATAGTGAGACACCAACTGCTTAAGAAATGAGGATGTTTATTTATTTATTTTTTTACATCACTTATATTTTTTTCCAGTTTCAAATCAAATTATTAGAATGGACTCGATGATTAATACATTACATATTATTTTCTTAGTGATTGTTTGTTGTACAAGGTGCATACATGATACTCTATCTACAAACACTATTAGAGCAGATGCCTCTAATCAATGAAGAGAATGTAGCTGTATACTTATCTTTTTTTAATGCCGAATTATAGTACAGTTTTAATAATTAATACTTTTTACATTGTTATCCTAGTGGTTATCCACAGTACAAGAAGCAGACAGGACGTCCTGTCCAAACACTATTGGTGAAAATCTTTCTTTTCATAGAATTACGTGAAAGTAGCTACATATTTATCCTAACTGTTCTGTAGATACAAATACAGAATGGTCCTTCCTTTGTATCCCCCCCCCTTTTTTTTTTTGTTTAGTCCTGTCAGAGATGAGGATGTTTTAATTCATCCCCTTTTACAGATGGGTAGAATTTCTCAAGAGGTGAAGCTCTTTGGAAACAGATCAAACTTAATTTCACATGGCATCCTAGATATGTTTGTAAATAAATATGCAGGCCTAATACCTCTTCTCTGAAATAATAAATAAATAAATAATTTTTTTAAAAAAAGAGTTTTGCCTATATTCTAGCATATTAAGTGTTTCTATTTTGATATTTCAATCTCTGATCCATTTTTATTTTGGTTTAGTGCATGGTGAGAAGTATGGGTCCAGCTGCAATCTTAGCACGTGGACAGCCTGTTTTCCCATCACCATTTACTGAAGGGACTGTGTTTCCTCCGACATTTGTTCTTCTCTCCTTTGTAAAACATTAAGTGGCTGAATATGTTTGGGTTTTGCTTTGCTTTGTTTTTCTGTGTCCTTTGTTCTGTTCCACTGACCTATAGGACTATTTTTATATCAGTACCATGTTGTTTTTATAACTATAGCTTTGTAAGATAACTTAAAATCTGAGATTATAGGGCCGGCTAGCTAGCTCAGCGGACTAAATGGTTGCTGGGTTTGATCCCTGGTCCCACATGCTGTGCTGGCCCCACCCCCCAGGCAAACTGAGTCAGGGATGGAGTCCGGGCGTGGTGGTGCATGCCTATAATCCTAGCAGTAAGGCACGCCTATAATCCTAGCACAGGAGGATCACCGTGACTCTGAGCTGCATGGTGAGATCCTACACACAAAAAAGAAAGAAGTCTGAGATTGTGATGCCTCCTGCTCTGATCTTATGATCAGGGATTGCTTTTGCTAGTCTGTGTCATTTCAGGTGCCACATGTATTTTATTTATTTATTTACGTTTAATGTATTTGGTACAGGGCCTCACTACCCAGCTTGGGCTCATGGAGACCCTCCTGTTCAGTATCCCCAACACTGGGATCACAGGCCTGTGCCACCACCCCAGATCTCCATTGCTCATTGAGGGCATCCTGGGAGCAGGGCTGCTGTAGCATGTGGTGCCAAGGACTGAACCCTGGTCCATGTGCTTGCCTAAGCAAGCACTTATTCCACTGAGCTATCTCACCAGCCCTTTCAAATGTATTATAGAAGTGTTTTTTTCCTAGTTTTGTGAGGAAGGCCATTGGTATTTTGATTAGGATTTCATTAAATTTGGTATTGGTTTTGATCATTTGATCACTTTGACAATATTAGTTTTACCTACCCAGGAACAACAGATACCTTTCCACTTCTCTAATGTCCTCTTCAATCTTCTTTTTTAGAGTACTATAATTTCCATTGTAGAGGCCTTTCACTTCCTTAGGTTAATACCTAAGAATTTAATTTTTTGTTATAACAAATAGAATTGTCCTAATTTCTTTCTCAGTACGTTCTTCTTCAATGGCATACAGGAACACTATTCTAGAACACTTCATTCTAGAAGTGTTTCAGTAGAATTTTTTGCATCTTTAATATAAAACCATCGTGATATCTGTGCATAGTGCTAACTTAATTTCTTCCTTTCTACACACATCCTCTGCATTTCTTTCCCTTACCCTATTGTGCTGGCTAATGTTTCCAGTGCTATCCTGAACAGGAGAGGTAAAAGTGGGCATCTTTGTCTTGTTCCTGATTTTACAGGGAAGATTCCTGCTTTGCCCCCTTGACTATATCGGCCTTAGGTTGGACATAGATGGCTTTCATCAGGTAGAGGTGAGGTCCTTCTATACATATTTTCTTCAGGGTTTTATCATAAAGAGGTGTTGGATTTTGTCAAAAGATTTTTCTGCACCCAGTGATGTGATGATACGGTTTTTGTCCTTGTTTCTGCTTATGTAGTATGTCACATTCTTTTGTATTACATTTATTGATTGCATATGTTGACCTATCATTCTTGGACCCCTGAGATAAAACCTACTTGGTCATGATGTGTGATCCTTTGCACTATTTGCTGCATACTATTTGCCAACATTTAACTGAAGGTTTTTACATCTGTGTTTATTAAAGAGATTGGCCTTTCATGTTTAGTTGTGTTCTTATCTGGTTTTAGAATCAGTGATGCCAGATTCCATGGGAAGCACTCCTTCCTTTTCAATTTCATTGAAGAGTCTGAGGAGTATTGGTGCTATAACCTCCCTAAGGCCTTGCAGAATTCACTAGTAAGTCTATCAGGTCCTGGGGTTTTCTTAGTTGGTAGGGTTTTTGTTGCTGCCTCAATTTCATTGCTTGTCCTTTGACTATTTACCATTTTTCTATCTTCTTGGTTCAGTTTTAGTAATTCATATCCCACAGCATAGTTTCCAAATGTCTTTCACCTTAAGAAACTCCTAGTCAAGTGTGGGAGGCTGTGGCAGGTTGATTGCCCTGAGTTCAAGTCCAACCTAAGCAGTAAGCAGGTTAGTAAGACCCTATCTAGAAATTGAAAATAAAAAAAAAAGCTAGGTTTATAGCTCAATGTAAAGATCCTGTGTTCAATCCCTACCACCAGAAAAAAATGACAGAAAAGACAGATAAACAGATAGACAGACAGAGCAAACCTTTCTTCTACCTATTGCCTGTTTCTTGCTGCTCTTTGACAGTTTGTTTTATACACTATTGACTTCAAACCATATTTTCAGTAGATTATGATTGCTAAAAATGCAAAAAAGAGCCAGGTATGGTGGCACACACCTATAATCCCAACACTTGAGAGACTAAGCCAGGAAGATTGCACAGAATTGGAGACCAGCCAGGGCTACCTAGTGAGTTTAGGACGAGCTTGAATTACAGAGCATGGCTCTGTCTCAAAGAAATACAAAAAATACACAACAAGGCCTGGGAAGATAGCTCAGCAGTCTAAGCACCTGCCTGGCAAGTGCAAGGATTGGTTTTGATCTCCAGTACCACATGCAATGCTGGCTCTGGAACCCCAGGAGCACTGTGCCAGCCACTGAGACTGGACATGGTGCCACATGCCTGTAATCCCAGCGCTGGGGAGACTGAGACAGGAAGATCACTACAAGTCCGAGCTACGTGGCAAGACCCTGTGGCAAATAAAAACATAAATAGTGAAAGTTTTTTTAATTAAAAAATATACATAATGGTATAATGAAGTTACTATGCAAGAATAGTCCTTGCTAATAAATTGCTATATTTACTTTTAGCAGTTTTTTCTGTGTATGTACATGTATACATTGAAATCTATTTTATAAACTTTTTTTCATCTCAGATTACAGTGAGACCTCAATTCAAGAACATTTTTGTTTGTGAACAATTTGGTTCACAAACAGAAGCACTTGGCCAAATTTTGTTTGTGCTGGTGAGCTCGGCACTGGGTTACAAACACCACCACAGACACCATCCTTGCACAAACACAAACATCATCATCCCTTCTAGAACTGTGGGACAGGGCCTTGGAGACAGCTCAGTAGAATAAGCACTGGCCTGGCAAGCACAAGGTCCTGAGTTCAATCCCTGGTACCATTAAAAAAAAAAAAAAAACAGAACTGTGGGACAAATTAAGTGGGTAAGCCCAGGTACCACTGTATATCCAAAATAAATTGCCATATTATTTTACCAGTTCCAGTAGCATGATGTTAAAAAGAATATGCAATCTATTTTTTCTTTTTTTTATGAGCAGAATATATTTATTGGGAGAAAGAAAGCTCCTGTCCTAAAGAGAGACAAGAGGGTAGCCCCTGACAAAGTGGTCCCCTATGCAATCTATTTTCTGATTCAGTGCCACAATTTATTGAAATATCCCTTTCTATTAGATTATTATTTTTTTAATATTTTGTTATGATAGAGATCATTATGTTGAACATGCTTACTTGCATTTCAGATTGTTTGCTTTAGATAAATTTCTTGTTTTCTTATATATTTAGGACAGAGACTACAGGGTCTCACTACACAGATTGGACTCGTAGTGATCCCCCCATTTTCAGCCTCTCAACTGCTGGGATTAAAGGTGTGCACCACCACACCCAGTCTCAATCATCCTCTCAGTGTACCCCTGGGGTGAAGCCAGCGTTGTATGACAGAGATCAAACCCCAGTCCCTACGTCTGCTGCTTCAGATAAATTTCTAAAACTGGAACCATTGTGTCAAAAAGTATGACCATCTTTGAGGCTTTTAATACATATTCCCAAATTGCTTTCCAAAAATGAACCAAAATATGGGGCCGGGTGTGGTGGCGCAGGCCTGTAATCCCAGCACTCTGGAGGCTGAGGCAGGAGGATTGTTGTGAGTTTGAAACCATCCTAAGCTACAAAGTGAACTTAAGGCCAGCCTGAACTGCATAGTGAGACCCTGTCTCAAAATGACAAAAAAAAAAAAAATGTACCAAAACATACTCCGTTTCACTCCACCTTCTCTAGGTTTATTTTCACTTTAAAAAAAAAAGAGATTTTTTTTCATCAAATGATCAAAAATTATATTTAAAGGGCCAGGGCAATAGTTCAGTGCCATAAGTGCCTGCCTGGCAAGCACAAGGTCTTATGTTCGATCGCCAGTACTTAAAAATATATATATATATGTATATATATATTTGATTTTTTAATCTGCACTTTTTTATTAAAAGTTAAGATGGGGCTAGACATGTGACTCATACATAGTGTGTTTCCCTAAATGAATTCAATCCCTAGTACTGCCACCAAATATATATATATATATATAAGTGAAAATATTTTCAACATTTTTCATACATATTAGTCATTTCTATTTTCTCTTTGGTGATTTTCATATTCACGTCTTTTGCCCACATAGCTATTGGGCTCTTGGTATTTTTCTTATCTATATGTTTGGGGATTTTTTGTTTTTGCTTTTTCTTTTGTACAGGGAACCAAACTCATGACCTTGCATTTGCCAAGCAGGTGCTTATGCTGCTGAGCTATATCCCCAGCCCTAGGTTCTTTATATTTGAAAGTTATTAAATCTCTGCCAAGCTTATCAAAAATATTTTCCCCTATTGATTTGTCACTTAAGTTTACTTCCAACTTGGATGTTTGTAGAAGAGGAAAGTCATGTTTAGGTATTTTTATTTTTGTATATGCAAATCTTTTGATCATTTCCTTTGAGATTTCTTCCATTGCTATCATGTTCAAAATGTCCTTTTGCATCCAGCCATCAAGTAATTTATTCATCCACAGTGTTATGTTACCAGTGTTGGTTTCAACTTTTGGCTATAAAATGAAGATGAAAATCCTCATTTTCTGAAACTCTACTGGCCAGTAAGAGAGATTATGCAAATATACAGATAAGCATAAATGCATGAAAACTACTTATTCTAATTATTAGAGGTTCATGACTAGGTCTGGGGCCAAATTTGCCTAAAGTAGCTCATTTCCTGGTTTTATCATCATTTATTAATTTTGATTCATTTAACACATGCATACCATTGTGCAATTTCTAGAAACACATGAAGCAGAAATACCATAGCCCATCCCACTTATCAGTCCCTTCTTCTTGGCTCTAGCAGTTTTAAAAACAATGACTCATGAAGTATTCCCAAGCAACCATCCGTTCAGTCTTCCCACAAGTCTGAAATTGCTGCCCTATTACAATTTCATCTAAGAAATTCTATCTTGATGTTAACTCTATGAGCATGTTTACTGGTTTGCTGTTTTTTAGAAAACACCTCAAAAGGAAATATGTCCCTTATAATAAAGATAAACAAGAAGTAGAAAGCTGCAGGTACAGGAGCACTGACTGTTCATTAGTGGCCGTTGGCAAAGGATTTGAGACATTAATCAGCCTGGCTAATGTGGCAATCACTTGTTAAGGAAGTGTTCATAGAAATGCTTTGCTCTGAGGGGGGGAAATGCTGACTTGTGTATAGTGCTGACAGAGCTATAAAATTGGCACAATCTTTTACAGGATCATTTTTTCAACATCAGTTAGGAGACTTATAGATGTTTATACTCTTTATGCAATACTTTCACTTCTAGAAATCTATTTTAAAAGGTTACTTAAAGAAATTATGAAGGGGGCCGGGGAGATAGCTCAGTAGAATAAATGCTTCCCTGGCAAGCACAAGGGTCTGAGTTCAATCCCCAGTTCTGCCAAAAAAAAAAAAAAAAAGAAAGAAAGAATGAAGGGCGGGCCAAATAGCTCAGCAGATTAAAGCGCCTGCAAGCTCTTGAGAGGCTGTAGAGAGGCAGATCACTAGGAGTCCAACCTAGTAGTGAGACCCTGAACACCTTGTAGACCCTTCCCTAAAAAATACCACAAAAAAAGAATGAGATTTATGTACACAGGTGATCACTGTAGTGATATGCATTATAGCAAATTCTCAAAACAGCCTCAAACATAGGAAATCACTAGGCGAGCTATTGGTAGGAGTACAGATCAGCCATTCTAAACCACATTTCAAAATATTTCTCACATTTAATGATATTAGAATGTGCTTCCTGTATAGCATGAATATGCTTCAATTTGTTTTGCTTCCTTTTTTCAATTGTTTGTACTTTTTTCCTTCTTAATTTCTTGTACATTTCTTTCTTTTTCCTTTCTTCCAATTTTACATGCATATATCTGGTAATATGAATAAGGGGTTGGAAGACAACAATACATAGTGTAACAAATACTATGAAATTCTATTTATTTATTATATTTTAGGAAAGGGTTTGCAGGGTGTTCAGGGTCTCACTACTAGATCAGACTCATAGCAATCCACCTGTTTACAGCCTCCCAAGAGCTGGGATTACAGGCCCGTGTCACCACACCCAGTCTCAACTGCCATCTCAGTGCCCACCAGGGGCACAGCTGGCATGGCAGAGATAGAACCTCTGGCCCCTGCACTTGTTTGCAGGTGCTTTAATCTGCTACGCTATTTGGCTGGTCTCCAGTCCTTCATTTATATACCCCTTTTTAGTTTAGTTTTGTCAGAGATATGTATTCCGTTGCCATTCAAATATTGTAGGTGCATGAATTCAGCAAAATAACTACTACAAAGACAACAATATGCAATGTATTAATTATTGTAACTGTCCAACTAATTTATTTTGAAACTGTCTCATTACTACCTCTTTCTCAATAAAATTAATTTTAAAAATATAAAAATAAAAAATTTAAAACTATATGTACTTTTTAATATACAAGGTATGTACTTTGACTGCAATTTAAGTATATATTAAACAAAAAAAGATTGAGAGGCCGGGAAGATGGCTCAGTGGAATAAGTGCTTCCCTAGCAAGCACAAGGGCCTGAGTTCAATCCCCAGTTCCACCAAAAAAAAAAAAAAAAAAAAAAAAGACTGAAAGAAAATACACTAAAAAATATAAATTATGTGATTACAAATTTTCTTCACATTCTGGATTTTTAAAATTTTCTACAGTACAGTAAGTTCTATGAGGAGAAGAGTTATTTTTACAAGTGTTTCCTCTGTGAAGCAAAAGGCCAATCTTTATGGCTGATTATAACTTTGCCTATTGTTCTGGACCAGATTTAGGAAACAAGGTGATGCTTAGTGGTACAAAGGCCACTGCACAGTTCTGTGGAAAGACGCGCTTCAGCCCTTACCCAAGAGATAAGCCAAATGGGCTCCATATTCACCCATGTCCTACTCAATCCTTGTGGCCTTCTCCGCAAAGACATTCCATTCCACTGGGGGAGAGACACTGTGACTGCCATATGCCAGGTAACGTCATACACACTACGTCAGTCAGGTGCTGGGCTTTGGACCGCCTAGAGCCTCACACATGTGAAGTATGCCCGTACTACTGAGCCACACCCCAGGCCCGCACATCCATGACCATGTGTGACACTCACAGGACTCAGAAACACTGAGTTTGAATTCATCGGCAGCTTACGTAAAACTATAGGATAGAGAGCCAGGATTTTCAAATCAAGGCTGCTGATTTAAGTCAAGAGTACATTACATTCGTATCACAATAAAGAGGTACAGTCATTGTGTCCAACTAAAAAATGAAAAATTTAAAAAGAGCTCAGCTGTCTCAAGTACGTATATATATTCTATACATATATTTAAAGAAGTGTTCGTGGTGGCCAGGGAAACGGCTCGGCAGTCTCAGCCCTTGCCTGGCAAGCGTGAGGACCCAGGTTTATTCCCCAGTACTGCATGTCATGCCAGCTCTGCACCACGCTGGCCACCGACCCCGGCCATGGTGGCGCATGCCTGCAATCCCAGTGGTGGGGAGGCTGAGATAGGAGGCTCACTATGAGTTCAAGCTGTGTAGCAAAATCCTGTACCAAATAATTAATTAATTAAAAAAAGAAGTGCCCATGTTTTTTCAACTATATATCAATTTAGAGAAATAAAACATTCTTATTTTGCACAGATTTGCTACACATATAATAAATATATATTGACACATTTATTTAAGCTTCTGCTACCCCTTATCAATACTTTTTTTTTTTCAGAACCAGAGATTGAACTCAGGCCCTTATGCTTGCCAAGAAAGCACTTATTTTACTGAGCCATCTCCCTGGCCACTCCCACCCCCTCCATTATCAGTACAAAAAGAAAGGAATTTCAAACTGTTCCAGGCAGAAAAATATAATACAATCCTCAAACAACATGCCTTCTTTAACATTTTTTAAGATATTACTTTTTTTTTTTTTTTTTTTTTTGTCTCTTTGAGACAGGGTCTCACTATGCAGTTCAGGCTGGCCTTAAGCTCACTTTGTAGCTCAGGCTGGTCTCAAACTCACAACAATCCTCCTGCCTCAGCCTCCAGAGTGCTGGGATTACAGGCATGCGCCACCACACCCGGCAAAATATTACATTTTTTAAAAAGTAGAATTAGGAGATTGTACTCTTAAACTTGTCTTTCCAAATTTACTTGTTCAGGCCATTTCCCAGGTCTCTAGTTATGCTGGCTGGCAATTCCTTTGTACCCAATAACCCTCCCTTACCCTCCATGCTTCCTATTACACCAAAGAAACTAAATCCAGCCTATCTCCCCTAATCCTAAACTAAAATGAGTTTCAAATTTTGTCCAACATTTGTCAATGGAAGACAGTTTTTGAAGACCAGCCCAATCCTACTTGGGCCATTTTCTCTGA
>PVKA01038894.1:0-19896 GCA_004027165.1 Ctenomys sociabilis
CTTCCACCTTGTTTTTATCACATTTTCCAAAATTTGTAGTCCATAATATTTCGTGTTCATATTCTGGGAAAATTCCAAAATTGTGTCAACTCTTGTCCATGCATCAGGATGCTCCTTTAAATGTGTCAGTACTTCTTGAGCCATTCTTTGCTGGGCTCCTTCTCCATGGTATAAGCAATTCACCACATTGTCTAAAAGGCTGATATCCAATTTCTGGCTGAAATCAAGCAGCTGACGAGCTGCATGGTCTGCTAACATTGTCATAATTGCTGGCATAGATTACTTTGATTGGCCCTAACGTCCGTCAATCCCACCTCAAGTCTCCGTATGAGCCTGCCGCTTCCTGACAGCTGTCTTCTGATCAGTAAGTACAGCAGAGTGCGTGGGGTGCTGCAGGTATGCGGACCACTCCTTGGTCTGCATCTAGCACTCCACGTTTTTGCAAAGGTGAGTCTCTGCCTCTTGCACAGCTCAAAGCACAATGTTTGCCACATCGTTCTTGCTGTCTCAAGTGTTGTTAGACTCTCCTTGCAGTCTGTTTGTCCTTTGCTACCTGTTTTTTACCCATGCAGTGCTCAATTTTGCCATTAGGTACTGGCATAAAAATAGACATACAAATCACTGGAATAAAATAGAGGACACAGAAATAAATCCGTAGAGCTACAGACTTCTGACACTTGACAAAGAGGATATAAACAAATGTTAGAGAAATGACAGCTTCTTTAACAAATGACCCTGACAAAACTGGTAATCCACGTATGGATTGGAACTAGACCCTTAACTCTCACTCTATACAGAAATTGATTCAAATTGAGCAAAAAAGCACTAGGTACAAGACCTGAAATTTGTAGAAGAGAACATAGGGGAGTTACTTGAAGCCTTAGAACTAGGCAAAGACTTCTCAAACAGGACTCTAATAGCTTCAGAAATGATATTCAGAAAAAACAAATGGGACTTGGTCAAGTTCAAGGCTTCTGCATAGTGATGGAGCCAGCTAAACAAAGAGTGAAGGAACAGAATGGGAGGAAAATTTTAGCATTTTCCCTTCATCAGAAGATTAATATCTGGTATATAAAGAACTAAAAAGAAATAATGCCAAAAGAATCAGGAAGCCCAGTTAATAAAATGGGTAATGAATTGGATACTTCTCAAAAGAAGAAATACAGATGGCCTATCATTATATGAAAAAATATTCAAAATAAATGTTCAAGAAACACAAATCTCTCTTGAGATTCACTTCACCACAACTGGGATGGCCATCAACAGGAACCCAGGAGCCAGGGAGATGGCTCAGTAGAATAAGTGCTTGCCTGGCAAGCGCAAGGGCCTGAGTTCAGTCCCTCATTCTGCAAACAAAAACAAAAACGAAAACAAAAGAACACCAAATGCTGGTGAGGATATGGGGAAAAGGAACCCTTTCACACTGCCGCTGAAAGTAAGATAGTACTGCCATGAAGGAGATCACTATGGAGCATCCTCAAAAACTTTAAACTAATGGCTGGGGAGATGGCTCAGTGGGATAAGCGCTTCCCTGGCAAGTGCAAGGGCCTGAGTTCAATCCCCAGTTCTGCAAAAAACAAAACAAGACAAAACTTGAAGCTAGAGTTGCCACCTGACCCCACTACGTCACTCTGATGTATACCTGAAGCAATTAAAGTCGGCACACCACAGGGCCTCCTGTATACCCGTGTTTAGTGCGGCACAATTCACAGAAGCCATGCTATGGAACCAGCCTCCACGGCCGTCAGTAGCTAAGTGAGTAAAGAGAATGCAGTGCATGTACAAAATAGAGTATTATTCAGCGCAAGCAAGGATGAAATTCTGTCCTTTGCAAAAGGATGGGTGGGCCTGGAAACCATCATGGTGAGTGAGATAAAGCAGATTCAAAATGACAAATATCACATTTTCCCTAATACATGGAATCTAAGTAAACTGATCAAAAAGTAGATGGGATGCTATTATTAACCAGGAGGAAGAGAGTAAGTGAGATTCAAGAGGTAAGGGTGGGATGGGTACGAGCAAAATATGTGGTGCTTGGAAACTCCCCGGGGTGCGGAGGGGGGCAGGGAAGCGGTGACTTGGCTGAAGTTGATCAAGGGCGCTATAAATACGTATAAATTGGCCAAAATAAAATCCATTAATATGCATAATGAATCTTAAAAAATGAGTGAAAACAAAACCAGCAGAACTAAGGAAGGATGTAATTTTAATAAGTAAGCACTTTGAAAAAAAGTAACTGGACTTTATTTTCCCTGAAAGTTATGTTCTTCCCTTGAAAATATCTACACTGAAACTCCATCCAACCCCAATCAGAATGGCTATCATCAAGAATAGAAAAAATATAAATACCAGTAAGTGTGCAATGGGAAAAAAGCCCTTCTGCCTTATTGGTGGGCATGGAAATCAGTGCATCCATTAGAAGTCAGTGTGCAGATTCCTCACTGAATAGAGTTACTGTGTGATCCAACCACTACTCCTGGGTATATATCTGAAGGAATTCAAGTTAGCACACCCCAGAGAGGTCTGCACACCCATGTTTACTGAAGCACAATTCATAATAGCCGCTGATGCTGAATTCCTCCAGGACTTCAGGCCTGCTGCATTAGGACCTCCTACTATGCCTATCAGCCTTGCTGTGGTCTCCATTTACTGCCCCTTCCTTCTGGGTCCCCTGAGCTGTCCTGAGCACCCTTCACTCCCTCCAGCAAGGTCACTGTGTCTGTAACAGTCAGCCTTACACCTGCACCTGCCACTTGTACATCCACTTGTAAACCCAAATCACTTCAACCCTGTCTTTTTTCAGTGCCACCCAAACAGAAGGCTGCTAAATCACTGCTGCTGGCCATGACTTAGGACAGCCTTTTATGAACACTTCACACCTTTTCTTCTTTAAATGTACTGACGAGTAAACAAAAGTGTGGTGCGTGTGTGAAAGGGGATGTTATTCAGCCTGAAAACGAAGGAGATTCTGATACATGCCACGACATGCATGGCCTTTGAGGACATTACACTATGTGAAAGGCCAGCCAGAAAAAGGCTTCATGCTGTATGATTTAACCTTGGTCAAGTACCTGGAGTAGTGAGGTCCCTGGTGACAGAGGTGGAATGGTGGTTGCCAGGAACTGTAGAATGGTGGAAATGAATAGTCTTCTGACAGGTGCAGAGTTTCCGTTCCGCAAGATGGAAAGTTCTGGAGATTGATCGCTCAACAAAGTCAATGTTCTTTTTGAAGTAACAAGTACTTGGAGTGTTCCAGGTAAGAGCCAAAGCTTGGCATTGTGGAGCCCATGAGAAGTCAATGAAATAATAGTGAGAGGGCTCGCTAATGACGCGAGTTGCCAAGAGCTGGATTTGTATTCCAATGAAATGCTCTTTCAGGCTGTGACTTTAACCTTTTAGATCATTTCTCAGAAAGACTTGACTCTGTAACTCCTCAAGTGCTCTAAGGATTTGTGACACAAAAGCTGTGTTGTTGTTTTTTGCTCTTTTATATTGAAGCTGATGGACTGTGAGATTTTCCATTGGCTGGCTTTTAAAACTGGTCTAGAATGCCATTTCTCTCTTTGTTGTAGTTTTTAAAATAAATTCATTAATTTTAGTATCTCCATTTTCTTAACCTGTAGATTGAACAAAATCCCTTAATTGTCTAAAGGCCTCCTTCCCTTTTTTGATGTTTTCTGAATTCCTCCTTCTAGTATTCAGAGCATTTCTTTCTTTTCAGAGAAGTATGTTGGCCAATTTACTCTTTGGCTACAAAAGTACTGAACAGGTTTAAGACTTTGGAATTGCCATCTAGCCCCAGTCCCCTGCCTGTTGCATAAAGTTTCCTTTAAACCCTTGAAATTGCAGTGGATCCCAGGATCCAGGTAATGATGAAGCCTCGCAGCTCAAGACTACTTGGCCGGGTGCATGTGGCTATGTGCTGGCTCTGCATGTTCGAAGACGATGCTACGACGCATCCAAATGTGTGTGCTCACAGCGAGGACAGCTGGTGGGCCTGCCAGCCTCCTTGTGCAGTGGGTCTGTCCTTTCCAGAATGACAGCTCTGCCTCCTGCCAGGCCTAGGGGTTGGCATGGAATCCTGGGCTGGAGTTCACTGTCCCCCTTCCCCTCATGGCCGGCTGCCCCACTTATGATTCTGGGCACACATCTGCTTGCTCTGTTGGGGTTTTTCTTCCAGCACTGATCATCTGTGTGAAGCCTCTGACCTAAAATCAGGCTTTGCTGCAACACATTTGTAAAATCCAAGCGATCTACACAGAGGTCAAATGGTGCTCTGTGCTACTTGTTATTCACTGCTGATGCGTGCCTCGGAAACTGCTGCCACAGGTTGTGCAACTATATAAGTTTCTTGGTTGCTCACATTTAATTTCTCCAGTGACATATTTACAGTGGAATGTAAATTAAAGGGCAGTGTGCATCAAACCCAGGTCCTTTAGGTGGTTCAGTCAATGATGTCAGATCTCCCCCTGGCAGAGACCTCCTCCTCTTGGTTCAGGCTTTGGAATTTTGCCGGCTTTCAGTTCATCGGTAACTTTTTCAGTGTCCTTAGGCATCAGATCCTCATCGTAGTTGCCATTTATCTGAACCACTGATGCGTTTACACAGGCCTCTAGATATTCTATCTCTATAAGAGGGAGACGTTTGTCAGGTGCAGTCTCCCTGACCTTTATTCCAGCCTTTTCTGAATGGCCCCCAGGATGCTGTCAGGGCCTCTGAGGGTGCGGGGTGTCAAGTGCAGGCCAGGATGTGGCGCTTCCCAGCTGGCTTCCAGCCATCCACTGCGTGAGTCGCTTCTGCATGCAGTCATGGCAGTGCTTGCAAACCTTCCTCAGCCTCGTCTGCAGCGGAGATGATCAGCCACGCATTCCACCTTTGCGCTAAGCCCAGGACTGGAAGCACTGCGCTGCTCTATGCCCTCCAACTGCTTTGATCCTCTTACAGTTTGCTGGTTGAAATTGAATGGAATATCTGGATTACTCTCGGAAGTGTCTCTGTGTACAGACAAGGCTCCTCTGGCACCATTTTCACGGCTTTCTTGTGCAAATTCTTTATTTGCCTTCTCCACCAGCTGTTTAATTTCTCCAGTGACATATTTACAGTGGAATGTAAATTAAAGGGCAGTGTGCATCAAACCCAGGTCCTTTAGGTGGTTCAGTCAATGATGAGGCCAGCCAGCCAGGCCCAAAGCGCCAAGGAGCACTGCGTAGTTGGTAACAATATTATTTCACCATGACAGCTGTTTTTGAGTGTTAGCCTGGATCCCTCGGGAGAGGCATCCTCAGAGCCACTCTACAAGGTTTATCCTGTTTTCTAGCCAGGGAAGCGGAGGCATGGAGTAACAGGGAAATCCCCAAAGTCCTACAGTCAGGAAGGTGGTGAGGCTGGGACTGAATACCGGAAGCCTGCACTCTGCCTCCTGCGGTCTCAGACGCCCGCGTGTCCACAGTTCCACATCCCAGGACACAAGCAACCAAGAGTTGAAAGTGCTCAGGAAGCAATTCGTGGCTGTGCTGACTACCTAGACTTCTTGCGGCTATTCTCTAAATGGCACAATATTATAGTGTAGCATCATATAGTATTAGATTTTATAATAATGTAGAGATGATTTAAGGTGTGTGAGGTCAATGAAACAGTGCACCGTTTCGTACAAGACACTTGAGCATCCATAGATTTTGGCACCAGACAGGTGCCAAGACCAAATCCCTCAGGATTCTGGAATGGGTCACAGTGGCTCCCTTAGACACTAGACAATGCAATGAGAAGGTAGGTGAAAGGGTGCTATGGACTTGAATGAGGTATACTCCAGCAATGGCTCTGTTGACCTTGTAATCATGAAGCTGATGGTATTTGGAGGCAGGATCATCGGAAGCTAAATGTTTAGATGATGTCACAGAGATGTGCCCCCTTGCCATAGAATTAGTGCCCATGTGAGTAGTGGAAGAGAGGCCAAAATTTACTCACTCTGCCCCACAGGAGCATATGTCAAAGAAAGCGGGCTCTGCCCTGGAACTAAATCAACAGAAATCCTTATCTTGGAGTTTAGAATTGTGAGAAATAAATGTCTGTTGTCTAGACTCACCCAGTCTACAGTACTTCATTATAGTAGCCAAGAAAACTATGACACAGACAGTGATCTTTAATAAGAGAAATTTGGAAAAATGCCCTATGTTATCTCCCTACCTTAGAGAATCAATAATGTCTGCTAGGAAATCAAAGGCTCTGAAAAGTCCTGCCATAAGGAAGTGTATTTGAATTCCCAAGGGATGTGTATGTGTGTGTATGTGTGTGTCTACAGAACATCTCCCACAGAGAGGCAAACTGAGGGATGAATCAGAGAGGCCAGGAGCCAAGCAGCACTGAGGGAGGAGGAGAGCAGAGGCATTCTGGAACATCTGGAGACACTAAGGGTTGACACGGTGTTGTTCTTGGGCTAAATCTGGTGGGACCTAAAGAGCGGTTGAGGGCTTGCCCTAGATGGAAGAGTTGATTTTAAAAACAATAAGGATGTTAAAATATTAAATGATAACTTGAATCTGGGAGGATGGGATCACAAATGGATCGCAGAACTGCTGTGTCAGCCCCGCTGGAAGGTGTCAGAAAGCCTGACCAGAAGCCAGTGCAGCGGTGGGCACGTGGCTCAGCCTTGGAGTGTGTGCGAAGCCCTGGATTCTTTCTCCAACTCTCTCTCTCTTCCCTTTTCTCCTCCTCCAGGCTTATTTCCTAAAGTGTCTTGATTTCTTTTCAGAAGATAAAAGAAGCAAATCAAATAAGAAGCTCTGGCTCAAGAGCGCCCAAAGGTCTGATGTGGCAACAGTGGCATCTGAATCTCTGCTTACTGAAAGGACCGAAGGGGAGGATCCAGCGCATAATTGGGGTTTGTGGCCTTGAGGTGACACACATAGCAACTGTTACTGAGCAATTAGATTTTTAAAGAGGCTTACTGCAGGTAGGGGTGGGGGTAGGGGAGTGCCAAGGGCAGGAGACGGCACGGTACATAGATCGCCATTAAGTCACTGTGTAGCAGCATGCTGAGATTTCAGGCCTGTTTTATTTTTTTTCCAGCTCAGCCCACGCCGAGGGTGGGGCTGGTGTGGCATGTGGTGCCAGGGATTGAAACTCGGTCCCTTGTGCCTGCCGCAGCTTGCTTAAGTGGGCACTGTGGACTGCTGGGCTATCTCACCAGTCCCATCAGGCGTGTGTTAATGGTAGATGAGAAGGCTAATCTCTGAGCAGGTCCTAAAGAGCCTATGCAGATCTCTCATGCCAATAGTCTTTGTAGAGAAAATGGGGACAAATTGTGTCGTTCAGAAGGGGCACACAATACAACTTGAACAAAACATTTACAAAGGGCATTTAACACATGACTCAACTGTACAAGATGATAAAAGTTGTCTTTTAAGCAGAAGAATTTGTAAATATAAATAACTTCAATTCCTTAGGATCCACAATGTGGACATTGTGGAGGTAAACTTCCATGTAGAGAAAGGAGTGTTTGATACTGTCTTTATTTGAAACAAATGGAAAGTTTGACATCAATAACTGTTCTTTCGAATTGGAATATGTTGACACTTTATCTATGCTACCCAGAGCTAACAGGCTATTTTCAATCTCTGGATTTATACATTCACCTGCAATGGCCAACAGCACATAAAATATGTTTTCTCTTGTGGAAATTCCAAATGGATTTAGTGACTGTCTGATTGTTAGTGCCATCTATTGGTTAAATGTGGCATGACAGCACCTCTTGTGTGCAGCTTCTGGACAGGCTGGGCAAGGATTAGGGACAGCTATGAATCTAAGTTTGATGAGACAATTAGAAATCTGAACACAGGAAGCATGTTTTATGATAGTCTGAAATTATTATTTTTACTGTTAAGTGTGATTTGTTTTGTATTGTGGTTATGCTGAAAACATCCTTTGCTGGGGATACATAGTGAGATATTTCTGGATAAACTGAAAGGAAATATAGAACTTGCTTTAAGATAGTAGTAGCAATTCTGATACATGGTACAACCTGAGAGAGTCTTGGGTACATTATGTTGAGTGAAATAATCCAGACAGAGAAGGACCAACACTGTGTGTTCTGTCTCCTGTGACTGGGGTAGTCACATGCCTGGGGACAGGAAGAAGGCCCAGGTGCAGTGAGAGAAATACTTACGTTGTCTCTTTCAGGTCTATAAGACAAGAGCTGTGGATGGCGGCAGTGTACAGCAGTGTGAGTGCATTCAACGCCGCTGAGCAGCTAACATGGTCTATGTTATGTGTGCTTCACTACAGTAAAAATTAGAGTCATAGGGAAGAGGAGCACAGGGGTGAGGAAACGGCTCCCGAGTAAATACATGCTGGGGGTTACATTCCACCCTGCATTTGCTGTGTCAAACACTACAGTGAGATTTTTTTTCTCCTATAGAAACTCTCAGTCTAGGAAAGGAGGTTGAGCCCAAACACGAACCACTCAGAAATGACACAGAACCTGAGAAGAAAGTGAGAGAAACTTCAAGAATTGCTTTCCTTCTGCCAATGACGCCAAACACAAATCTCGGAGGTGTAACAGGGCACACCTCGGGCTGAACATCGAAGGACGTGTTTGGTGTCAATTTACAGCTACACACATTCTCTTCATCTGTGATCTCCAGGGGAAAAGACAGATGAATTCTGCAACAGGGCATCATCCCTTGGGAGCAAGATGAAGTCAGAAGAACAGATTCTGGGCAAGGGTTTGCTCCTAGAAACTAACTGAAGGTAATTAGGGCAAACTGCCTGTGAAAACATCTCGCAAGGGGCTGGGGAGATGGCTTAGTGGAATAAGTGCTTCCATGGCAAGCGCAAAGGCCTGAGTTTAATCCCTGGTTTAAAAAAAAAAAACAAAACAGATAATTTGTGGGGCCAGGGAGATGGCTCAATAGAATAAGCGCTTCCCTGGCAGGCACAAGGGTCTGAGTTCAATCCCCAGTTCTGCAAAAAAGAAAGAAAGAACAAACAAACAAACAAACAAACAAAAACATCTCACAGCCCTATGGGAGGCTGAGGTGGAGATCAACTAATTTGGGTTTGAGTCATGCCAAAGGGCGATGGCTGGGCACACACCATGCAAAGGCAAGTGACACATGGTGTGACCATAGCAGCAGAAGCCCCACCTCATTCTGGCCCAGGTAGAGTAAGAGTAGCTTAGGCCCTCTTTCTTTACCACGAACTTTAGTTCTCAGAGCCTTCCATTTGGAAATCCTCCACTGGGTACCCAGCTTTTAAGTATTGTGAGAAGCCCTGGGGAAATAAAGTGTGTCTCCCTTTACCTACACATGTCACTACACAGCAGGGTAGACGCGTGCGCACAGCTAACAGGCACAAACGTGGCTAAAGGGTGAAAATAAAGAAGAGCTGCAGAAACAGGAAGCAGACCTTGCATTCTGCTGGGGCTGCCGCGGAGCAGGTTCACCGTGCACTGGTTACCGATCCTTCAGGAGGACTCTGGCTGCATGGACAGTGGCAAAGGTGCCAGAAGCAGGATCCCAAGTACCTGCCCACTGCAGCTGGGCTGCAATTTCTGCCATTTACACGAGGAGGGCAGAACACTCATAGCCACTTTGTCACTCAGAGACAAACAGTAAGGAAAAGCAGAAGCGCGGAATGCGTGAAGCACTGGGAGTCCGTGGCTCAGACAAGCTCCCCGGCGGGTGGGGTTGTTCGCACAGGCTCCACCATGTGTAGAGGTGCAAGGCCCCCTAGACCATTCTAGCCCAGGGGCCATCAGAAACTGCTGGGTTAGTGCCATCTACTGGTTAAATGTTGCATGACAGCACCTCTTGTGCGCAGCCTTTACTGTGGTGGAGGACTTCCGGAAGGTGCACCATATCCTCTTGGGGGTTGGGGATGGACAGAACCTAGGACTTTCTGGAAAGTTCCTCCTTATTTCAAGAGTGTCTCGGTTACTTCTCTCTCACTGCTGAGTCAAAATACCCAACACCCAAAATTAAAGAGGGAAAGGGTTTTCAGCTCACAGTTGGTGAGGGTTTCAGTCCATACTCAGGGCAGGGTGGCTCATGGCAAAAAGGCAGCAGTTCAAGGTGGCAGAAGACAGAAAAAGCAGCAAGCGCAGAAAGGAGAATTAAGAGAAAGCAAGCGGCTTTCCCTCCCTTGTATCGTATACAGGCTGCCGCTCCAGAGTGGGTGTGGCCTTCACGCCCGTAGTCCCAGCATTGGACCATGAATCAATGGTAAACTGCAGAAGCGCACCCCATGACTGTATGAGCCTTTGGGGGCACATCTAGACCCAAACCATGGCAAGAAGGTGGCATTCCCAGCGTTTTCTACAAATGAGAAAGGAGAGAAGAGCTGGGTCCTGAGGTGAATGCAGGCCTCCTCCCTGGGATCCATCTTTGGCCCACGTAGGGGTCAAGACGCATCTGTTTACAGATAGGAGGGTGGCTTGGGCAGAATGTGCAGGCGGGGTGTCCATTTCCTTAAGCAGCAGCTTTATAAGGAGAGCCAGAGCCAGAGGTAGAATGAGAAAGGAACAAGGCCAAGGGTCAGGTCTCTCTGTTTCTTACCATCTTCTGGCTCCAGCACTCTGACCACCAGGCAGCTCCATGCATGCACTTGACCCCTGGTTAGCATAATTAATACTTCTTTAATACCTAACACGGGGTGCGGCCCCTCATTCTTGTCCAGTCCAGGACACACAAATGTCAGTGGCCAGCCCCCCGAATGCCGCTGAAAGTGTGTTCTGAGGGGCACTTGCAGGAGCAATCACGTGGGTGTTTACTTGAAAAGCAAATTCCCAGGTCCCTCCTCCCTCCTCCTTGAATCAGACTCTTCCAGGATGGGACCCAGAGGTTTGAATTCTAACAAGTTCCCCAGTGGTTCTGATCCACCCCAGAGTTTCCTGAACACCTGATCTGGCATGGAGGGAGGAAGAGGTGGGCCTGGTGAGCAGGAAGCTTTAGGGGAGGAGAGCAAAAGTCATTCAGCTCATGGAAGACAAGGCAAGGGCCTACATGCTTCCTGCTGACCTCATTAGCCCATCTTGCCCCTGTAGGGGTCAAGGGCTTCCTTCTGCCAAAGGCAGGGGTTCATGGGTGGCCCTGCAGAAGGAAACATCCTGTCCACATGAAACAGAGACCAGAAGGAACAACAGGAGATGTGATGCCAGTGTGGGACTCAGGCTGAAGTCATGGCTAACTGTGAAACAGGTTTGGCCCCCTGGAGTCATACAGGGCTCACAGGAGGGGCTGGTCCAGAGGGTTGCATGTTGCTGCCCTGTTCTCCAGTCCTGAAAGTGTCACCGGCTGCACATCTATGGTATAGTCAGGGAAGCCCTCTAGCTGGGCTGTCTGGCAGCAAGATGGGGCTCCCAATACCCAGGCTTGTATTAGAATGAAACAGTTAACTAAGTAAAACTCATTTCCCTGCCATCCCCGCGAAGACCTGGGGAGCAGTGGCCACCATCTGTCATGAAGTCTGCTGGTGATTTCAGTGACCCAGAGCACTGGCTGAGGAGTGAATTCTCAGCCTCCGCTCAGGCAGCCATGGGAGGCGAGTGTCAGAGTGTGCCCCAATGGGTCTGCGCCTATGCAGCAGCCCTCAAGTGGGTCAGCTGGTGCCCACCCGCCCTCAGGGCTCAAGAACCTGAACCTTGGGCACTCTTACAGTTGATACCCACTGGTATGCCCTAACTTCTTTTATAAACCCTACAGGTGACGCCTTCTGCCTGCTTTTGGATTTGGGTCCAGCATTCTATCTGTGTGCAGAAAAACCTAACTCCCTGCCCTGCGATGACCTGTCGTCTTTCATTGTCCCTACTGGGTCTGGGAATCAATAGGATTAAAGTAGCCTTTTGGCTTCTGGACAAACCATGATAAGCACTTTTAGCTAAACATTTCCAGGGCATGATTCCAGGGTAAGCTGAGACAGTGACTGAGACTGGGTGTGGTGGTGCCCCCTGTAATCCCAGCGCTAGGGAGGCTGAAAACAGGAGGATCACTATAAGTCCATTGTGTGTAGTGAGACCCTGCAGATCTTATACTAAATACATTAAATAAATAAATAAGTAAGTAAATAAACATTTCCAGGACAACGGTGTGCATTATACTCTATACTTCACCATTCTTCACTTGTATACATCCCCTCTCCTCCCAAAACATTAGAGCTGGGGACTTTGGAGCTATGTTGCCTATTGTGCTACAAAGATGTTTCTAGCCTTTCACAGAAGACTACTAACTGACATGCAGCCTCTTCTTCTTGATCTCCTGCCCTCTTCTCACCTTCTGTTCATATTCTGCCTCCCTCTCCATTCACCAACTTTTTTTTTTTTTATTTTAGGGAAGGGTCTAGAGGGTGTTCAGCGTCTCACTACTAGATTGGACTCATGGTGATCCACCTGTTTACAGCCTCCCAAGAGCTGGGATTCCAGGTGTGCACCACCACGCCCAGTTTCAACTGCTGTCTCAGTGTGCCCCAGGGTGGGGCTGGCACAGCAGGCCCAGGGATCAAACCCTGGACTCTGTGCCTGCTTTCAGGTGCTTTAATCCACTGAGCTATTTGGCTGGCCCTAATTTTTTTTTGTCGTTGCTCACCAACTTTTAATGACACCTTTCAGTTTGTTAAAACTGCCCCTCAGAGCCCCAGCACTACAAAGCTTCCTGGATGTTGACTGTGCTGCTCTTTCAGCAAAATCTATACCTGGCTCATTCAATTACTCTAACCATCTCCGCCCTCCAGGCCGACCCTAACACCAAGATCGTTGGCCCTCTGAATTTAGCTCCAAGACAACTACAGCCCAAAGACCTTTCTTGCACCCAGCACTCTAGTCCCTCCAGATCTGCCTCTAAGGTGGGGACTCTGACCTCTTGCACACACCTTCATCCCATCCTGGACACCTCAATTCCTATCTGCCCTTCCCTTGGACAGTTTTAGGTCTGTGGCCAGGTGCGCTTATCTGCCTTCCACAGGCATGGCGAGGCTCCTGCACTCGGGCAGTGGTACCACGACCACAAGTTGCACGCCAGACTGAAACACAAGTCCTGATGGGGTTGCAGGTCTCATTTTCACCCCACTGCACCAAACATCCCTCAGGGAAGTACCAGTAGCCTCAGTCATGGGCACTGGAAGTGTTGGGGTGGCTCATGTCTGCTCTCAGTTTTCTTTTCTTTTCTTTTTTTGAACAGGGGGATTGAACTCAGGCTCTTGTGCTTGCTACAGGAGCTCTTATTCTACTGAGCCATCTTCCCAGCCCCAAAACTTCTATCTTTCTCTGTCTCTCTCTCTTTTTGGTGGTACCAGGGATTGAACTCAGGAGACCTTGTACTTGCCAGGCAAACACTTATTTCACTGAGCTATCTCCCCAGCTTCTGTCAGTTATCTTTGAACTAAAACCAACCATCAAGGCCATCGCAAAGTCCGTGGATTCTTCCAGGACCAAGTCGGCTTGCGGGCAGCTGCAGTCCTCCAAAACTACCGGGCTGTCAATGTCCTATCATCTGACAAAGGTGGTACCTGCACCATGCTGGGAGGGTAATTTTTGTCATAAACTAGTCAGATGTTGTCAAAGACGAGGTACAAAATCTTGGGGACCTGGTTCCCAGCATACGAAAAGATCATTTGGCTCCTCTCCCTGGTCCTCCTGGTGGTCCCTTTTGGGACAATGGACTCCTATCCTCCTTGCCATCCTAGGTCCTCACTATGGTCTTCTCTTGTTGCTCATAGCACCTTACCTTTTTTAAAACTTTTTTTTTTTAATTTTTTTCAATATAGGATATGAGCTTTTACCACCAAGGAGCTTCTCCTTGTGGCCTAGACCCCTGGCACAGGCTTTCACCTGGGCCTGACTCATCAGACCGACCATCACATCAACCCCTACCATGATGTCCCGTGTAAGCAGGAAGCAGAGAGAGAGAGAGAGAGAGAGAGAGAGAGAGAGAGAGAGAGAGAGAGAGAGAGAGAGAGAGTCCTTGCCCCTTTCAAAAACAAAAAGACAGCAATGATGGGCTGCATCCATGGAGTGGTCTCCTGGGTCAAGCCCGGTAAGTTCTTTGCCAGACTTCTTCCTTCCTGAGGGACCTTGCTTCTCTTCGGCAGCCGTCCTGCCCCGAGCAATAAGGATATCTGTATTTTCTCCTGCTTCTGTTTCACGCCAGAGGAAGGAACCTTACACGCACAGCCATTGACCACTAAGTCCCTTAAATTCCCCGTGAACGGGTAACTCCTGAAATCACATGGCCCTGCTGTACAAAGGCATAAGTTTAAAGATGACCCCTCTGTCGAGCACATCCTGGAACTCACCTGGTCTTCTGGTGACAGCTATGCCACACTAAAAGTCACCACTAGGGGGAAGCAGAACCCAAGCATCCATGTAAGACAGCAAAGTCCCCAAGGTAGCTCAGAAAGCCAAAAGCGGTGGGGGGTGGGAAGTAGGACTTCAGGTGCCCCCTCCAGGTCCGTATTACCCTACACACGCACGCAGGCACGCACGCACACGCACACAGACGTTCTTGCTCTTGAATCACCAGGTCTGTGGTTTATTCTGTTTCCTGGTCCTGTATAGTATCTTCCATGTGGCAAAAGCCAATGGTTCTTAAACTTAGCGGCATATTCAAATCACACACACACACACACACACACACACACACACACACACACAAGTTTTATTTATGTATTTTGTACAGGATCTCACTACGCAGCCTGGACTCCTAGTGATCCTCCTGTTTTTAGTCGCCTCAGCGCTAGGATTCCAGGCATGATCACCATGCCCAGTTTCGGTGGCACCAAGGGCAGGGCCAGGGTGGCATATGGTTCTGGGGATCAAACTCCCCTCCCTGCTCTTGCCTAGTCGGCTGAGCTATCTCGCCAACTCTTTGGAATCTACATTCTGAAACACCTCCCCTTGAAGCTTAGCTTTACAAGCACTGTATTGGGAAAAGAACTCCTCTCTTTCCAAGTGGAGGCTGGCTTTTGTGTCTCCCTTGGTGGTTGTTCCAACCATTCATGCTCTGCCTGTAGATCTAGAGCTCTTCCTGTCTTAGTGTACAAAGAGGCCACCTGGAGATGTGATGGACATACAGGTTGGGATTCATCAGGTCTGGATGGGGCGGAGTCTCTGCCTCACGTCTGAGTCCCGGGCGCTGCCCTGCTGTGCATGTGCCTTTGCTATGACTCTCTAGCGGTCCTGCTTCCTTTTCTGCTCTTACCTTCCTTATCCATGTTCTGGCTGCTGTGCATCTGATGCCTTACCATTGGCCTTGCATGCATGTGGCAGATACACCTCACTCTAGCCAGGCGATGTGACAGTGTGCCCAAGTCACCTCTGCCACTGTGTCCTGGAGGAGCCCTCCTGAGCCAGAAGGAGGCAGAGAGGCAAAAGTTCCTGGGCAGAAGGGTCATAAGGAAGGGCAAAAGGAAGCTGGCTCTCCCAAAACCAGAGTGCTGGGTCCTGAAGCTGGTCTGTGGCCGGGGAAGACCAGAGGCACATGAGCAGTAGGGCTGTCTGCCAGGGGAGAGAGAAGCCTCCAGAAGCTGCAGGAGCACCTCCTCTCATGATTCAGGCACACCTTGGGACATATGCGTTAGAGAATGTGCCAGCCAACCAAGTGACCTTGACTCCATTGTAAGTAATTAGAATCTCAGTTACAGTGTCATTCGGACAGGCCCTCCTGCCATGGGCTTTGGGCACCCTGACCATTCCTCACAGGTCCACATGGAGCAAGACCTCCTCCTCCAGCAGAAAGGAAGAGACATGGCCCTGGTTGGAGGCAATGAGTGCAAAGAGCTCCTCCCTCCCTGTACAAAACACATAAAGGCTCTGGCACCTGGCTTCTTCAGGGCGTGAGCTGCCCTGAGCAGTGTATCCTGGCTAATTGATCTATACTTCCACTTCCACCTCTGTGTGTCTTGCTCAATTGCTTGGGTGCCAGGAATCTAGGAGAGTCACAGGCCCAACAACACTCCTCTTGGGGGTGCACATTAAGAATGCAAACCCAAAGCCAGACTCCACCCTGCAGCTCCCTCCACATATCCAGTTCTCTCACTGAGCCACCGTTCTCCTAGCCCTGATCACTCAAATCACCAGCAACTCACCCTGAAAAAATGATTCATGTTAGCCACCCTGACCTTGCTTATCCTGCCTTGCTCCTCTCCCCATGGAAATCACAGTAAAGCCTCCAGCATGGTTTTCTTCCTCTCTGATTCCTGACAAGCACCCTTTGGTATTTCCATATGTGATCCCTGGAGCATGACTCGCCTCTCTTCCTGGGGTGAGTGAGCAGCAAACTGTCTCTTCAGTATCCATCATTTCTGGCCTGTGGGCCTGATCACAGTTGAGTAGCAAAACCCACTGTGAAGGTTAAGCATGACTGTGTCAACTTGATTGGTGTGGATGCCACCTGGAGGACTAGTGAAGCACGCTTCTGGGTGTGTCTGGGTGGCTCATGGAGACTTGGTCTCAGGTGCTGCACCAGGACCCTCACCCTCTCTTCTCTGGCACTGCTCCACTGCTCTGTTTTCCAGCTACTACAAGCACTCACTACAGCCTTCTGCCATGAAGTTTTTGTTTTGGGGCCAGCTGCTTATGGGCTGAGCCTCCAACCCATGAGCCAAGTTAAACTGTTGGAGACACTTTTAGGTCCTCGTCTCGGTCCAAGAAACCAATGTTTGTAATCTCAAAGTTACATTATTAGAATCCCATCAAGTTAATTTTAATCTACCACTTTTAATGCAACCCACGGAGAAAATGAAGACACTAAATTATATTTTTAATCATTCAGGGGAGTCGAGGGGCTCTAGGTCCAGCCAAAAAGATGGCTTTCCAAAACCAAGAGGGCAACCCAGGGTCTCACCCAGTTTTGCTCAGTGGAGGAGTGGCTTTAAGAAGATTGACTGAGAATTGTGCAAAGTGACTACTGTGAGCTGAGCTAGGTGGGTGGCCTAAATTTATCTCTGCCATATGCAGAGAGAGTAATATGCATTTTATAGTACTTAATGTTTATGGGGATCTGGTGCTTCAGCTTTGATGCAGTCTTTCAAGCCGCAGCCATAGCCTCTGTCTCGAGGCTCGATCCCAGCTGGTGGCTCAGAGCATTAGCTCTATTGTGCTGTCCTGACCTGGCTCACATTAAGGAGCAGCAGGTTTGCCAGGAAAACATGCATGCTACCTTCAGAGACTATCACCAGCATCTCAGGTAGACCAATACATATTGCTTAGGGTCAATTAAAGTATAAACAGAAGTCCGAGCCAGCTCTGTACATAACAATATGAGGAAATAGGGTCAGGCTCAGTCAAAATGGAGATAGTTGTGCTTCTTTCAAGGAGAGCTGCTCAGGTCATCCTCCACATTAAACGTCATATCTAATTTAGGGTGTGTGGGTCAGGATCGTGTCCCAGTAATGCAAGAGCTGGATGACACATCTGTGAAGTCAGCTAAACAGATGGTGACAGTGCCTAGTTCCAGATTCTTCTGCATCCTGAATCTCATGCTGGTTCTGTCTGGTCCCCACTACACTGTCCATGGTGTGAACACACACAGAAATGAATTCAATCAATGACCTAAATGAATGAATGAATAAATAAATAAATATATGGATGTCGTGAGAAAGCTCTGAGTTTGAGACCCGGCTCTGCCACCCACCCTCTGTGCAAACTTGGTCAGGTGGCCTGTCCTGAGACTCAGTTAGCTCGCCCGTCTAACTTCCCCTGTAATGTCGTTGAGCCCAAAGAGATGATACACATTAAAGCCCTCTGTGGTTAACACTGTCACACCTTCCTTTCTCTGTCTCCTACCTTTCACCATTGCCTGGGACTCAAATTTGCCCTTTCTGTGCTCCCTGGAATTCCTATCCATTCCTGGGTTTTCAAATTTCTATCTCAAGCTTTTATGGTCTGAATCTGTGCAGCATCCCCAAAATTTAGAGGCTGAAATTCTAACTTTCCAGGTGATGGCATTGGAAGGAGGCCTTCAGGAGTGATTAGATCTCAAGGTGGGGACCCCATGAATGGGGTTAGTGCCTTTATGAGGAAAGCCCCAGAGCACACCTCATCCTTTCTACCACATCGTGACCTAACACAGATGAGCTGTCTATGAGTCAGACAACAGGCTCTCTCCAGAGAGAGAGTTGGCCAGCAATCTCATCTTGGGCTTCTCAGGCTCCAGAATGTCAGGAAATTCATTTCTGTGGTTTGTGCATTAACAGTTTAAAGCATTTTGTTCTAGCAGCCTGAACAGGCTAAGCCACTAGCTCAGACTCTGCTTGAGCTCCTCATATGCCTCATCAGATGCCTACAGGACATTTCTGTTAATTCTTGCCCTTCTCAAACCAGCTCCTTCCCTTCTCTTTTCTATTACTGTGCACTCCCAGAAAGGAGTGGCAATGAGGAGGGAAGAGGTGACCCAGGGGACACAGTAGATGGAGCATAATAAGCTGGCAGAGACCACAAACCACTGTTGGGCTACTGGTCACAAGTTCTATTGTAGCAAAGCCATGGCATTCTAGGAGGGGGTAAGGAGAGAGGGATATAGGGTGCTCTGAGCTATGCTGCTGGGCTTGGCTTTGAGGGAGAAGAGATAATAGGCCCCAGGATGGTTTAATGGAGATGCTACTCCAAGAAGGGGAACTGAATCGCATGAGGTAGGGGAAGAGCCTCAGCTACCTCTGGGGGGTCCTGTAGCTCAGATCACAGCCTCAAGAGGTGCCCAGAGATCACTTGGGCCAAGAGCACACAAACTCTTTCAAACCGAGCCGGCCATGTCTCTGCCAAGAGAAGGACCAATGAGCCCACACATGGGTGGTGCTTTGCGCGGGCAGCTGGTGTTGGCTGGCATGGGTTGCGGTCCTCTCCAAACCCACAGATGGCTGGAGCTTCCAGGAGCAGGACTCCCGTCCCTTCTGCACTGTAGGTTAGTGGGATCTGGCTCAGTGCACCTAGTCACTATTCAGGAAGGCTATGTGGCTACAACAATGGGCTCAGACACTTGCCCTTTAGAACAAGGCTCCCCGGCATCCCTACCTGTCTGCATCCTGCCCCACTTCCTTCTCTCTTACCCTTCAGATCCACCTTTAGGGCCACTTGCCTGGTTTCCTGTGAGACTCCTGCATGGGCTTTATCTTTTCCTGTTCCACCCCACCCCAATGTTGTCTACAACTGCCCTTTCCTGTCTCCTTCCCCCTGCAGCTGGAAGGGCAGGAATGGGGTCCCCTGCCCCTCCCTTGTGGCCTAGCCCTCAGGACCCAAGGATCTCTTTGTGGATGGATGAATCATGGCCCAGAAGTGAGGGGAATCACTTTCCTAGGCCCAGATGTGACCTCACTTCTCTTTACACTGGGCTGGGACTGAGCTTCCAGCTGCCCTATGAGTGGGCCTGGTTCATCAGTCGGGGGACAAGTGGAGAGTCAGACAGCTGGAGAGAGGAGGAGGGGAGGCCAGGGCAGCTCAGGGCACACAGTCAGCAGGGAGTTGTGATCCTCACATTGGGGAGAGAGGTTCCCCAAATAAGTGTGTGTGGACACCTTCCTTGAGGGCTCACCGTGACTTATCTTCTCTCCTGCTGAGCATGGCACACAGGGCTCTCCAGAGAGACTGAACTAGAGCAGGCTGTCTTTCTCCAAGTGGGAGAAACTGAGTGTCGGCTGCTTCTCTCTACCCTGCAGAAACCTCTTCAGTAGGGGAATCACACAAAGTGTTAAATCTTAATTTCTCATCCATTTTTTTCATCCAATCTTGGGTAGAAAAGACACTGATATCACAGAGTCCCAAAACCCCTGTGGGTTTTCTGAGAATTGTTGGTCACAGGGCCTCAGTTCACTGACTTGTGCTGCTGTTTGCCTGTGTGGAAGAGTCTACCCATGGGGAAAGTACCTTGAGTGGGCTAGTGGCTTCCTGAATTTAATAAACAAACAAAGATTGAAATT
>PVKA01038895.1:0-19890 GCA_004027165.1 Ctenomys sociabilis
TCAGCTTGAATAATTTCAATTGATACATCTTTAAAATTCTTCCTTTGCTTCTAGATAATGTTTGTGTTGCTTTTATGACAGGAGCACAGACGCTATTTTAAAAGCTAGAGTAATATCTTCTAATGCACTAATATCTTCTTTTGTGATTAAAAGAAAATGTCAGTCTCACCACCTGAGCAGGCAAAAGTTTGTACTTGAAGAAAGCAGAAGGAAATTTGTGTGTATTTGTACATTATCATTATCCTTATAATTTTTTCTTATAAAAGAATATTTTAATACATCATTTTATTGTGAACTCACTTAAATGAGTTCCAGTGTGGCTCTCCCAAACTATTGCAAATAATTTTATTTTATTCCTTATACCTCAGATTTACAAGAAATCATTAATACATATCCTATTACTATGAAGATTGCTAGGAAATCTCAATTTTAGAATGAACATTTTATTTTGGTTTATGGTTCCATGCATTCAGTTCATGGTCAGTTTGTTCAGTTGCCTTTGGACCTTTTGTTTGCACCATGTTTTAAACTGGGGCTTTTATTCTTCTAGGTCAGGATACAAAGAGAGAGCAGCAATAGGGACTAATTTACCAAAGTCCATTTCAAGGGCAAAACCCAGGTGTGTGAATTCCATCTACAGCACCTCAACCTCTAAATGGTCTGTGACCTCCTGATTGTTCTGACAGGGCTAGGGACTTGGGTCCACACCTGAACACATGGGCTGAGGGGGAAATGAAATGCCCACACAATAGCATAGATCTTGACAAAGTCCTGCAGGCAGGAATTTTATTGACACTATCTTTATTTTGCTGTTCATGATTGAAATAGATGAGATGGCCCCCAATTCTCTCTACTTTCAACACATAATACAAACTAGCATCCCCTGACAGTGTCCACCCACATCCACAGAGACATCATTCAGTCATCCAGTGGAGCAGAAAGATGTCATCACCTAGTAACTTAATCCCTTCAAGGAGAAAAAAAAAAAGAAAATTAACTTTAGAAATATGACCTTCCTTAGAGTTTGAGAGGCTGCAGTTTGAAACACTATCAATTTCCTCTCCCTCCCCATATTAGTCTATCCATATAAAGACACAATTATGAACAAGAATTTCTTCCTAATAAATTGTATATATCTCTTAGATTTTATATTTTATATATTTAAAAAAAAACACCTTACTTGAGGCCTCCTTAAAATACAGTGACTTCAAATTGAGGCTAACAAATGGAGACCTTCAAATGTTCCGTGAAATCCTGATGGTAGATTATGCAGCTGGTGGATGACTGTAAATATCTTTTAAAAACGAGTCTCTCCTGATTACATAGAGATGCTTTTTTTAGAGAGATAACTGATTCATCATTTATGTGCTCCTAGGAGGCAGTTATCTTTACAACATGAGTCAACAGATTAGAAACATGGTGCAAAGTTTATCACTGTCTTTAACTGAAGTGATCAATTATACTGCATTGGCCTGGAAGGCATTCAATTCTGCCTGGATTCACTGGTTATGGCTGTTAGGAAAGATTGCCTGAGACTTGCTCCTTATAGGCCAAGGTAGAGCCTGTGTAATCACTAATGCATCTTGCTGTACCTGACCTACTGCCACCAACAAGCAAAAATGTCAATACTAAAACTCATGGAGAAATATACCACGCTTTCTGTGTTAAGGCCTGATTTATTTGCT
The DNA here is from genome assembly GCA_004027165.1 of Ctenomys sociabilis. NCBI lineage: Eukaryota > Metazoa > Chordata > Mammalia > Rodentia > Ctenomyidae > Ctenomys > Ctenomys sociabilis. The sequence continues at coordinate 1,686 of PVKA01038895.1, forward strand.
CAGCTGGGTTTGCTACCTTACATGATATAACTCTGGTCAATACTTGAGGTTGTCCTCATTAAGCTGCTTGGAATCTTATTGAGAATAGCCTTAATTAAATGCTGTCAGAGACAATGGAACCCATTTGGTCCTAGTCTCTATAGGTCTGAGGAGGCACAGTGACTAATGAAATGACAGTTATGGGAAAATTCACCACAATTCCAGATACTGCCAAAGGAGTGGGTGACAATGATGGGAGACATTTACCCCAGTTCTTTTAAGTTCCTGTATCCATGAAGAGTGAAGCATTGTATTTTTTTTTCATTTCAGAATATATTTTCATGCTATTTTAATAAAAGAAGCTTTGGAAGAGAGGAAGACATCCTTGTTAGTAGAAAAGTGTCAACATATTTGTGTCATTTCTAGGGCTAGTCCCTCCTTCCAGGCCAACAGGTAAAAGTAGTTATCACCATTACTTACTTATCATTAGGAAAACCATACTTATTCACCATTATCAGAACTAAGTGTTTTCTTTAAGGGACTAGAAAAATGTCTCATCTATCTATTTCTTTGACATAATGACACATATTTTAAATGTTAAAATGAAAACCAAATGTAGTGATGTTTATTTAGAGTCCCAGATCTCTGAGAGCCTGCACCAAGAGTATTACTCCAAGTGCCAGCTCAGCTTAGGCAACCTTCAGAATTAGAGAGACCCTGACTCAATAATACAAGTTTAACAAAGTCTCTAGGTTTGTGCCTGAGTTTCACTGTGAAGGGTCTAACCTGGTTGCAATTTTGTGCGCGAACAAACAAAAATTAAGGTAAGAAATACTCCAGCATAATTATGTCAGTACATTCAATAAATGTACAGCTTGAAAACCCCAAAACATAAAAAGGCTTATCAAGCAAATGTAATGAATGGATCTTGTTTGATCTACAATTAAAATTTATTTTTAAGAGAGTGACATAAGACTGGGTCAACTAGTGTCACATAGCATTAAATAATTGTTATTAATTATAATTAGATTTACTATATTAGGTTTTTATATTTTAAAAGTTTGGTCAGAAATACTAAGTGCACATACATGAAATAATAGTTTTGAGAACAGTTTTAATCTACTACTCCTACTACTTCTGCACATGCTTTAAAAGCAAACAGTAGCAGGAGAAAGAGAAAAATTTGAACTGAATGAATATTTCTAATTTTTAAAGCTGACTACAAGCACATGAGATTACATTACACTACTATTTCTATAATAATGAGAACAAACTAAATAAATTTCAAATTGAAGCTCTATCTTTCCTCATTGAATGAAATTTCGAAGATTTCTTGTCACTGGTTTTTCAACCTCCTCCTTTGAAAATAGTTACTGTGTATAGTCCTCAGTACCTGCTTCACAATGCAGTTATGTGTTTCCACATTTTAATGTTTTAGATAATTAGAATAAAATTTACCTCATTTTCTTAGATTCTAAAATACACATAGGAGCGAATAATAATATGGATAAAGATTTTTTCTCTATTGCTATATATTAAGGAACTAATTAATGTTTACTATAGAATAACCATATCTAGTATCAAAATATATATATATATATATATATATATATTTATTTATATATATATATTTCTTAATGATTTCTGTGTTTTGTGTTTTACTCTTGTATGACTGGGAGTCTTTAGAGAATTTCTTTCTAATTCAGAATATCCTAGCAGTTCCACAACTTTTGTTGCATGGCCTAAATCTAGGAAATAGTTAAAAAAAACATTTTCACTTGCATCTCAGTTGAGAAAACCATTTCACTTTTCCTCTAGGATTAAATAAATATAGATTACTCATTGCACTTACAAAGAAAAACATCAAGAAAAATGAAGGTATTTTCTTTGCTAAAATAACATTGAGCTACATTCTGCTTGCATGGCAGGTAGGCAGTATTCTATTACTCAACCATCAGTCAAACAATATTTTTAAATGAGTTACTCAACAGAATTAAAATGTTTCTTGACAGTAGGTAGGCACTGGTAAAACTGTCTGTTTCATTAATTCCCCTGTGAGTTCACACTGGAGAACAGAATTCTCAGCAAGAAAATCAAATCTACTTCTTCCCCCATACTCTAAAAGAGTTTTTAATATCTGTTTCCTCTAGGGAACTGCCTTTTCTCCCTATTGGTACTAAGCCCAAAGCACACATTACAGAGTATTAATTATTCACTTTTCTCAATAAGAAATGCATTTGGGGAGGTCAGGGATACAGTTCAGTAGGTTGGCACCTGCCTAGCAAACATGGGGTTCTGAATGTGATTCCTGGTTCAAAAGCCAAAAGAAGTTTTTCTTTAATGGACTAGAGAAAAATGTAATCTATGTATTTATTTGAAATAATGTCCCATAAACTCACCCTGGTAATCTTATCTTTTCATTAATATAAAATCAGAAAATTTTAGAAATTATATTTCTAAGGTCTGATTCAAGTGACCAAGGTAGTCACTGAAAAATTTCTCACTAGCACAATAAACTATTTTTTAAAGAGGAAGATTTATTTATTTATTCATTTATTTATTTTTTTTTGTGTGTGGGGGGGGGGGACCCGGGACTGAACTCAGGCCCTTGCACTTCCCAGGGAAGCGCTTACTCTACTGAGCCCTCTCCCTTGCCCCTATTCATTTATTTTTGTTTATATTATCAAAAAGGAATACAAGACAGTAAAAAAAAACAAAAATGGAAATGATACAAAACTTCACCAAACAAGTCAATAGAAATTCAACAATGGCTGTTGTATTGCATAAAGAAGAGTTAACCTTTGAGTAAATTGATAATCATTAAGAAGTCTAGAGAAAAAGTATTTTTAAGAAATTACTGATCTGTTTAAACTATATAGCAAACATAAAGTTTGGGAGAGCGAATTTTAGGTAACATATTTCCATGTCTATAAAATTAGTGATCTCAACTGGAGAAATTTGCACAAATACAATTTTATAGAAAACTTTCTTCAACCAACAACTCTGGTTTTGAAGGTTTTGATTCCATAATATTCAAGAAAGATGAAAAATATTATACTTGATTTTTGGTAATTTGATATATAAATAAGAACATAGATGTGAATATTAATTAATACTACAATTGTGCCAACTTTAAATCACTCATTGTGATGTATTTTGCATTATTGAATATTTCACATAACATTATTTTGCTCTTGGCAAGTAGTTTTCTGAAATGGTTGCCTGTGTGGATATAATATCCTGTACTGTTTTAGAAAGAGATGACTAGGAAATACAGTGCAATTTCTAACTCCTTCGTCCACTTCTCCCTTTTGAGTTATAATGTCATATTTAAGTTTATCTCTTAATTTTCTTTTATTTCTGTATTATTTTTCTCAAACATTAAGTTAATTGCAAAATTAATCTTAGCGCCTTCATCTAAACTCAGCTGCCTATAGGGCCTTCTCCTGAAAGATTTGCAGGGAAAACAGAATGTTCACAGTCAGGATAGGGAAAATAGACACTTAACTCTCACAAGTTCTGAGTTCCACCTCATACCTGGGCATTGATGTGCAATCCTTCAGAATCATTAGATCTTGGCTAACCAAACTAATTGGTGCCATTTACTTTGGAGAAACAGAAGAACAATTTATTTGAATCTCACTCCAAGGAGATGGAGGGTCCCATTTTCTGCAAGAAGCCATCCCATCCTGTGTAGGTATTCTAGGGTGTTTTCTACTGAGGAACAGTGTGGGGAAAAAATACAGAAAAACAACAGAAGTGGCCACTCCTTTTCAACCTTTTCTGGACTCAGATATCACTCTGAATTTCCCAGAGAAATGAAACTGTGCTTTGATGTCCCAGGGCCACCACCAGTATATTTTATCTTTCCATCAGGGCTAAGGAGATTTGGGGTTGATATTTATTCCCTAGGCCCAACAAAGTTTAAAGAAGCAACTTGTCCCTGGGGGAGGGAGGGGTGAAAATCTAATTTGTATATCTCCATTTTGTTTTTTGTATTTTAGTGAACGGTCTACAGGGTGTTTAGGGTCTCACTGCTCGATTGGACTCTTAGTAATTCTCCTGTTTACAGCCTTCCAAGTGCTGGGATTACAGATGTGCACCACCACACACGGTCTCAATCACCATCTCAGTGTGTCCTGGGGACAGGGCCAGCATAGGGATTGAACTCTTGGCCCCTGCACCTGCTTGCAGGTGCTTTAATCCACTGAGCTATTTGGCTGGCCCAACATCTCCATTTTGAAGTGTTGGTTACAAATTTGAAATGGATTAAAAAATGTAAATACAAGATGAGAAACTGAGAAGCTATTAGAAGAAAATGTAGGGAAAAGATTTTGGATACTGGGATAGGCAAAATGTTTTTGAAGACTCCCAAAAATCAGGGAACAAAACCAAAAATAGACTATAGGCTAATATCAAAAAGCTTCCCGACAGTACAAAATAGAGTAAAATATAAAGTATGTGAGAAAATACCTGCAAAGTACACATCTTACAAGTAATTGGTATCAAATTACACAAGGAACTCTAAAATCTCAAAAGAACAGAGGAGTAGACGTTCAGTCAGATAATGGGTATGAAAATAAATGCTCATGCAATTGATTATTGGGGGATGTAGATTAAAACCATGTTAGAATTTTAACTTTTACCACATAGTTGACTGTTAGCAAGAAAATTAAGCAAGTGCTGGAGATAATATGGAAAAAGTGTATCTTTGTACACTGTTGGCAAGAAGATAAATTGTTCTAACTACTATGGAAAGTTTAGGCCTTCATCAAAAACAAAACAAAACCAAAAAAAGAAAAAGAAAACTATTGTAAGTTTTAGCAATCCAAGTACTGGTTAAATATCCAAAGGAAATGAAATCAACATATAAAATAGATATCTCCACTCCTATGTTCATTAAAGCACTATTTAAAATAGTCAAGGAATGAACACAATCTGAATATTCCTGAGCAGGTGAATGAATATAGGTGCTATATTTACTGAGAGAAATATTTCAGTCTTATCATTTTCAGTGCCATAAATGCATCTGGAAATCTTATGTAAGTGAAATAAACCCAGCACCAAAACACAAGCATCAGAGGACTTCATTTGTGTGGAGAATTACAACAAAACAACAAGAACAACAAAAATACTGTTCTGATAGAACTTGAGGAAATACTGGCAGTTACCAGAAGCGGGAGACAGGGGAAGTGCTGATTACAAAACAAATGTATGCATTAAATAATGCTTATTCAATGTTCAAATTCTAACAAATGCTGTATTTTCAAAACAGGAACATGGGCTTTGAAGAAAACCCTGGTTGGGGTCCTAGGCTCTGCTCAAGGTGATGTGTCTAATTTGTTAAGCAATCTTGGGCAAAGCCACTTAGGAGCTCCCCTTTTGTCTAGAGGACTTTTCTCCCGCATCTGCAAAATATTAGGCTAATGACATATGTTTATTTGTGAAGTGCTGTGGTCTGCTCAGAGTAAAAAGTCACAAGTGCAAGTGTTATTATATTTATTAATTACTGAGGATAGCTTCAGTGAACCTTTGCTATCCAGAAATCCTACATGCAGCTGTGAAAACAATACTCTTGACACAGAAATTATCAGTGGCACTGAGAGCAGAATGCACAGGGCAGGCATCTGCTAAAGGACCTATTTATGTGGGATGTGGTGAGGGAGAAACTGCAAGTAATGTACAAAGAGTGAACGATTATATCGGCTAAAGTGTATAAAGTATGTAAACCAATACATTTATATTTCCATCAGCACTTTTGTACATTTATGAGCTAAAAAGAAGGTGCTTTGGGGTTCTTTGCTAAGTCCCTGTTGCTCTCATGTCTTCACCACCTACTTTCGGCCAATCAGTTTTCCTCTGCAAAGGGCTTCCTTTTGTATGCAACGCACCACTGAATTTTTGCTTCTTAATAAATATGAACATACTGAAATATTATAATTACATAAAAAGGAAAATAAAGCTGGGGCAATTACAAGAAAAATATTTGTGAACATTACATGTTATCCCCTTTCATGCTTCCACGTCCAACAACATCCGCTCCATTGGCAGCCAGCAAAGGAACAGTGTTCATTGCTCTTTGCATTTATTGTTCTCTTTTGCTGAGTTGTTTAGTGATGGTGTTAATTTATTTACTGCAGCCAAGTCCACTCAGAACTGTGAATGGCTGTTATCGCTCTCTGCACAGTAGTCTGCACAGGCTTTGCATCTCCTGACTCACGCAGACGTCGCTATCCACGGAAAGGCCCAGAGGAAGGCAGGCAGAGCGCAAGGCCACTGTTCAGGGCCACAGACAGAGCTTGTGATGGTTACAGCTCCCCAGTTCTTCCCCATTGACCTGAATGAAACTTTCACCTCTACCTAAACAGGGACTGATCAGGAATATGATACCTTTACTAATGAAAACAGGAAATAAGAGAAATAAAGAAGAAGTCCTTAAAGAAAAGGATTGAATGTGCCAGGGGAAACACTTAGGATTCTCGGCTTGTCGGTCTAAGGACCACTTTATAGCTCTTTTCACTTTCTTTCAGTTGCTTCTTTATCTTCTAAATCCTCCCCATTTGTAAGGCTTTTCTCCTTTCTTCTTTTGGTTTATTTATCTCACTAGATATTGGAGGCTCACATGTGGCCCAGTATTCATGGGGAAAAGTATTAAAGGACATGTCACACAGTAAGCCGCAGTAAAAGTAAGGCAGAAGGAACTGGCTGTTCAGATTCACCAGGAAATGTTTTTTAAAGTCAATATCCTATAAAAGTGACATATTCTGAAGTTTTACATTAACCAGCTAAGCAGCTTTCAGGATGTTTTTTTTTCTATGATTTATGGAACTTTTTTTAAAAGACACCCTTAGAATACGATATTCCAAATTGTTTATTTTTAACCTCATTTAGAGAAAGTTAGGTCAATAATAATGTTTGCTTAGTCTCACATTGTATTCCTTGGTTCGTACAAAGTCTTTCTTTCATTTTATTTATTCAAAACATTGATCCACTGCCTTCTCTTCTCTACTTGACTTCCATCTTGTTATGATCATTCTATATTCTATATCTTTGTTTATTTTTTAAGATTTATTTATTTAGTACTGGGTTTTGCTACACAGCTTAGACTCATAATGATCCCCCCTTATCTCAGCCTCCCCAATGCTGGGATTACAGGAGTGTGCCACCATGCCACGTTCGAGTAGCTGGCTTGGCATGGGGCCAGCATGGCATGTAGGACCTGGATTCGAACTTGGGTCCCTGTGCTGTCCAGGCAATTGATTAGACCACTGAGCTATCATCCTGGCCACATATTACATTTTTTGATTCTTTATTTCAATGTGTTCCTATAAAAGGTACTTTTCCATTATTTTTCTCCTTTCCTCTCTCTCAGTTTTTCTCTCTTTTGAGTGGTTTCTCTTCCTTTCAGAATATCTATTGTACATTTTGGATCTTATTTACTCTTTCAGGTTCTTACAGTCGTAACAATATGATGCTTATACCTGTGGCCTGAGCATAGTCTCTAGTTACATTCACTTACCTGGGAAAGCCTTGATTTTTTTTTTTTATTCTTCTGCATATATTTAACTGACACTATTATTTTTAAGATTTATTTGTAGTTGTATGTAGATTTTAATATTTTGTGGTAATTTACTATCTTTATTCACATAAACTAGATTTGTGGTTTTACAACAAAATTTAAAACAAGTAAATTTTATACAGTAAATAAAACTTTAGTATGGTGATTTTTTACCTCAGTAGAGAAAAATTAAAAGAGGTTAATGGGAAAAACAGAAATAGAAGAAAAAAGAGATTAGAAGTAAGGCTGGAAGATAAAGGCAGATTATTCAGTACTTGGGAAACTGATGAGAAAGATAGAAGGCAGAAATAAAAACAAAAGCAGAAGAGAGCAATAACAAAAAATCTGGAATGATTTCATTCATATAAAAAGAACAATCAAGCACAAAACAAAAGCAAAACCAAACAAAGCAAAAAAAATATGAGGGAAAAAAATCAAAAACAAGAAAAAAATGTATGCTTTCGTGCGTGTATTTTGTATAACCTGAAGACAAAGTGAGCAGACAGAATCCAGATCCCTGTTAATTAATCCCAGTGAGACAACCATAGCTTTATGATGCAGCGGATAATATCAGTAAGACTGCGCCCTTCCTTCCTCTGAAGTTCAGGATGGAGTCTTTCTTTGGGGCTGGAAGTAAAAGTAGAATTATTTTAAGTGAACTGAACTTTCTTTGATGAAACAGATAACATGCTCAGTGACTAGTAACTTATGTTTTAAGTTTAATTAGAAAAGTTTAGTACAAAATCCTCACATGAGAATAAAAACCTTATGAGTGGGTGTGGCTTTTGTGAATAGAAACTCCAGTTCTCTCCAAACTGACTGGTTGGGAAGATCACTTTGTCCATTGTGTCCAGATTTGGGCGAGGTTTTAGTTTTGATGTCTCTAGATGTTGTTATTTTTTTCAGAATTTGTTGTTCCATCAGGCTTGTTGGTTACTAGCCTACACATATATAGGTAAAGTGTTACTTAAACACTCAAGATTAGGGCTGGCCAAATAGTGTAGCGAATGAAAGTGCCTGCAAGCAGGCATAGGGCCCAGGCTGGGGGAGGCTTCAATCCCTGGGCCTGCTGTGCTGGCCCTGCCCCTGGGGTACGCACACTGAGAAGGCAATTCAGACTGGGCATAGTGGTGCACACCTGTAATCCCAGCTCTTGGGAGGCTGTAAACAGGCAGATCACTATGAGTCTGATCTAATAGTGACACCCCGAACACCTTGTAGACCCTTCCCTAAAATACAGGAAAAAAAAGTCAAGATTACTAGTTTTCAGATTGCTGGAGCTGTTTCCCTATGTAGCCTTGTCCTAGACAGTAATTTATTTCATAACTCACAGCTGCTGAGGTCTCTAGCTTCTCTCTGTCTTTCTGACACTCCCAGCAACGCTATGGTGAAAGATGGCTGCTTTGCTTGTACTTATGTTCTTACTTAGAGTAATCCTAGGATGATTCATTCTATTGTAACCTAGACAAAATTGTAAACTATAGATTGCATAACTTTTCTGCTTAGTTTTCATATGTAAAAGAAATCTTCCAAGTTATAAATGCTGCATCCTGAAAAAGGTGAAGTTTTATAAATTATAGACAGATTAAAATTAAGCTTCTTAAGTATCAGCTGAATAAGTTTCCTACAGTCCTTCCCTTATAGCATAATTTCTGCTAGGGAAACTATAATGATAGATAGTTAGAAGAGAAAATGATAAAGGAAAAGAAAATGGAAACAGTTGCAGAAATGGTGGACCTGACTATAATCCTAGAAAAAATTGAGCCAGTGACAAATAATATATTTATTATATTAATTAATGATATATTTCTAAGGTATTAATTAGTTACCAACTTTTATAGAAGAAAATATGCACGGTTCTTTTTATTGGAAATTTATGACCAATGTTTCAAAGAACTTGGTGAATAAACATATTTCTAAGAAAAAAGTCCTTGAATCTATAAAAAGAAGCTCTAGAAATACATGAAATAGATAAACTAAATCAAACAATCCTTAAACATATGTAGAAATTTATACAATGATAATTATTAAAATTTCTTACTTATGTTGATTAGACTTGTGAATTTTTTAAATAAATTTATCAGGATAAATGAAAACTAAATTGATATTAGAAGAGACAGAGAAAAGAGGAAAGCTGTCATTTTGGTATTGAGGCATTGAATCAGGATTCTTTGAAGAGATAACTGTGGCCATATAAATTTTCTTATTGGATATCAAAAATAATGCTAAACACAGAACAGCCATTTTAAAATGTATTGGCAAGTCAGGGATATAATTCAAAGATATGAGCATTCCATAAGATGCTGAGTTTGATTCCTTGTACCAAAAATAAATAAAATCATAAAATGTATTAGTATTAAAACTATGAACTTACAGTATGACTTATGTTCAAAGTCAAGATTTCTAAAATGTGTAGAATGTAAGGAAGAAACTTTTTCCTAAATGCCCACATTCTTCACTGACAAAAGCTTCTAATAATTTACAATATATGTTCTAAGCAAAATGAAAGAATATTAGAGCAAATCTCTATGTAATTTGAAAAATATGTATCAAAAGAGATTTTATTTATAATAATAATATAGTAATCTATAATGGATGGTAATAGAAAGTAGAGAAAAATAACATAGATTTACTTTAAAGTTCCCATTTTGATAAATATGATATGATTGTACTTAGTTGGAGGATTATTTTGGCAACGATTATCATATCAGTAATATGATATTCTAGTCTATCCAGACTAGACTCAAAGAGTTCTGATGAATCATTCAATTATATTTTAATGATGAATAAAATAAAATTTTTCACAATTTTTATTTTCCATGGATTTTGGGCCAGACTCTCAAAGTTAGAAATAATAAAGATTATTTATCATTAAGATTAACTAGGATTAGGATTATACACTCTTCTATCTTATTTTCCTGGATCTTACCATAATGTAGTAATATGCAGGTTTAAAGATACTAACAAATGTAGTGGGCATTATTAATTTTTAAATAATATTTAATAACAAATAAAAACTAGCATTGTTAATAGCCTTAACATTAAAAACTAGAGCTTGGACTTAAATTCTTTACAATCTAAATAATTACAGACCTTATATCTCACTTTTCCTGCTCTCGTACAGAGATTGTCTAGTTGTGTGTGTGTGTGTGTTTCTGTCTGTCTTTGTGTTTGTATTTGTGATATTTACATTGATCCCTGAGTTTTTCACATTCTCTGACAGATTACTTTGACACTACTGATTATTTAACTATGTATATATAAATTGAAAGTTATGTACGAGGAAAAATCAGATAAATTTTCCACAAAATTAGTGGTAGCATTGTGGTTCTTATCTACACTTGATTTAGGGAAACATTATTTACTTATTCTTACTTCTTGCTATGGTTTGTGTCTGAATGTCCACCAGGGCCTCATTCAGTCATGCTCCTTTGTAGGGCTGCCTACTGGACCTATAGTATGTAATTCTGGGAGCCAGTGGGTGTGATCAATAATCAAGCCTCTGATGGGGCAAGTTCTGGCTAGAATTAAGTCTGAGCCCTCCACTCATCCGGGGGCAGCTGACATGCAAACAATATAAGGAATAGGAAGGATCTTGTCTCTTACCCTTTGTTGCTTTTTCATACTTGTGCCCACCACAAAATAGTCTCTTCTGCAAACCCGACCTGCCCGGGAGCCAGCTGATTATGGACAGAAGTCTCTACAAGCTGAGCTAAGTGAACTTTTTCTCCTTTACCTTTGGGAGTGGGGTATTTTGTCTCAGCAATAAGAAAAGTAATGATACTATTCCCCAATATATTTTAACAGTTCTGGCTAGGCCCAAGGTATTTCTCCAAATTAAGGCATATGCAAGCTAGCCAAGACTCAAGACTGGACTGTCCTTTCAGTCCATTTAGAGGTTTGAATTCCTCATCCAAATATGGTGTCACCAGGCATGTATAAAAATCCATGAGAAAATAGAAAATGATATTCACAGAAGACACCATACGATAAATGAGGATATTTAACAAGAAATCTGTTAAGATCATTGGTAAATATGGAACTATCTATTAAATCAACAAGACATTGTATAGACAATCCAAAACTACAGGACCAGAAAATAAAATAAAAGTTTTGAGTTGCAGCAAATGAATTATAAAGAGAAATTTATAACAAATACAAGGGGCCTGGGGGATGGCTCAGTGGAATAAATTTCCCTGGCAAGCACAAGGGCCTGAGTTCAATCCCGAGTTCCACCAAGAAAAAAAATACAACAAATCAATAACAACCAAAAATTATTCTTGTGGGAATCAGAAAAAGAAGAAACAAGACCAAATGTTATTAGAAAACAAGTAAATTCAGAGAAGAAATAATGGAAATTTGAAAAAGGCCAACAACTAAGAGTTCAATTTTAGGAAGAGAAAAATAATAGCAAAACTTTAGTTTGAGTAGGTGAAAAAAGAAAATACTTAATTAAAAATAAAATTAGAAGTATAATGTAAACATTACAATTGATAGCATAAGAACGTAAAAATAATATAAACTACTTTTAGAAGTTATCCTCTAAATTTTTTAATCACTTAGACGATAAAAATAAACACAATTTAGCCATCCAGTTCTAAAACATGAAGAAATTAAAATATACACATAATAGTATCACTGATAAAAAAAAGATTTCTAGGTCAGGGAGATGGCTCAGTAGAAAAAGCACTTCCCTGGAAAGTTCAAGGGCCTAAGTTCAATCCCCAGTTCCGCCAAAAAAAAAAAAAAAAAAAAAAAAGACTTCTATAAAACATATCGTGAATATTGGAAGTCTTCTCTGCCACATTATGCTAAACATTTAGAACATCACAATGTTCTTCAAACTCTTTCAAAAAATTAAAGTGGCAATATTACTTTTAAATTTAATTTATAGGATGAGGATTACCATGATACCAAGGACAGACAAGAGAAGAAAATTATAGACCATTATATCTGATATAGAAGATTCTAATATCCTAGTCAAAATATTAGCAAATCAAAACTCAAGAGTATATTAAAATCATCATTAATTATGAACACATGAGATTTATCTATGGAATACAGTCACAGTTCAACATCTATAAATTAATACATGTGATGCCACACATTGAACAAATTAAGAAAATATTTGCTTCTCTAAAATGACTTAGAAAAGACATTTCATGAAATTCACCATGATTTTATATTCTTCACCATAAGTTAAATTTACAAAATACACTGCAGTATAATAAACAGACCTAATATAACTAGCATCATATGTTATAATTAATAATAAAAAATGAAAAATTTTAATCCTAAGCTTAACAGTAATACAGTATCCATACATACCAGAATGATTCCTTTCTGTTTTCTTTTTTCAATTATTAAGGAAATTAATGAAGTATTGAAAATGATACAGAACTTCAAAACAAGATGATAGGAAATGAATAATCATTGCTATATTGAATATTGCTATCTTCAAAGTAGTTATTCAGACTACTGATATTGGCATGTACAATTGATCAAACAATTAGGCGCAAGAGGGGACAAAAGATAGACAATATCATGAAGAAAAGGAAACTTTATTCATGGGATTTTAAGCTAGCAATATTACAAAGGATCATAACTGGGATCACTTTAAATTAGATAGCTTTTGCACAGCAAAATAGACCAACATAGTGATGAGAAAACCCACAGGATAGTAACATTTATTTTTGGCCAGCTAGTCCTCAGACAAAAGACTAACATTTTGATACATAAAGAAAATAGGCACACAAAATTAAAATATACAATGTGAAAAACAACATCTGAAATAAAAATGTCTTAGATGAAGAAACCCAAACATTCATAAATACATGAAGAAATGCTCAACATCACTGGTAGAAATAAGGGCCAGTGTCAAGAAATCAAAAAAACCCAAGTGCTGGTGATGCTGCTGGGCACAGGGACCCTCTCTTCATTGCTGGTGGGAGTATAAAATGACAACTATAGGGCTGGGCATGGTGGCGCATGCCTGTAATCCCAGCACTTGGGAGGCTGAGGCAGGAGGACTGTTGGGAGTTCAAGACCATCCTGAGCTGCAAAGTGAATTTAAGGTCAGCCTGAACTGCATAGTGAGACCCTGTCTCAAAAAGACAAAAAAAATAAATAAAATAATAAAATAAAATAAAATGACAACTATGAAAATCACTATAGAGTTTCCTCAAAGTACTAAACTAGACGCTCCATTTTGGCTCTCCTTAGCCTTTTCTATGTATCTTTCTGAAAGATGCATCCAGTGAAAAGCATCATAATGCAATGGTGTGTGCACACCCATATTTGCAGTAGCAAAATTTGTAATCGCTGAAAGTTGGATACAGCCCATGTCCCCATTTACGATGAAGGGAAAGAATATGTGATATGCAGGTGCAGGGGAGAACTCTTCTGTCACAAAGAAGGATGCGTGAGTCTCTTGTAGGAAATGGCCTCCAGGAGGGAAATAAATGGGACACACATGTTCAAAACTTGCACTTTTTCTCTGGTATAAGAATCCCAAAGGTTAAGGAAGGAACACAATGCAGGACAGATATTAGGAATAACATGTTCAAATGGGAAGAGTAGTAAGGGAGACCAGGAAGAGAAGAAGGAAAATGAAAAAGAGCATGGAAAGAAAATACAGGAATAAACTTTTGCAAATTATTAGGGAAGAAGAATTGAATAGCGGGAAGACAGACACAGATTTCATGTGATGAATGTGATTGGTCCATGTGACAAATATATTATTAATAAAAAGTTAGAAAAGTAAAAAAAATGCTGAGAGCCATGGAGACACGAAAGAAAGTACAGGTAGCAGAAGGGACCAAGTAGAAGACAGGACTGATGCAACTGATACATAAACACCTTTAAAAAACAAGTTAAAGATAACAATGTAAAAAGTATTAATTATTGAAACTGTACTATAAATCAGCTTTTATAAAAAGGTATACAGCTACATTCTCTTATTTCAATGAATAGAGGCATCTGCTCTTACAGTGTTTGTAAATAGAATATCATGTCTGTACCTTGTGCAGCAAATAACCACTAAGAAAACAATATGCAGTGTATTAATTATTGAATCTGTTCTAATAATTTGATTTGAAACTGTCTCATTGCTTTTTGTTCTTCAATAAAATTACGGGAAAGAAAACAGATTGCCAAGTTCATATTTGATGTTTTCTAGATCTCAAAAATATGCTACAGTAAAGTACAGTTTTAAAGTAAAAAAAAAAAACATAAAATAAATAACAAGTGAGCTTAAGAATTGTTGCCGCCGAAGCAGGCCTTGGCGAGGCCGCCAGGTAGCCGAGCATGTGGTTCCACTGGCCACCCTGACCGAGTCATTTCAGGTATCAACATCACCCTGGTGTATTCACTGCTGTATGCATTATTGTTCTTTGTTGCTGTTTTATGCCTTCATATTAGCAAAATATGAAATTCTGTGAAAAAAAACCCTTTGATCTTAAAAATAGTATCACCACCCCCCCTTCTGTAGCAAGAATCAAATTGCTTATTCTTGAGAACTTTCCCATCAAGAATTTAGTAGAAGCAGGTATACTTCTATCATTTTGATGTTTTTGTTAATGTTTCCAAACAATGTACTTTGAAATCAGAATTACTACTTTACATGGAAAAGCTTAAAAAGTTTCTCCAAAAGACATGTTGAATAAATCAATGAAACCAACAATGAATAAGGATGCTCATCAAAAATAAATATTGTTCATGTACAACAATAATAAACCTACAAGAAAAAGTTAGGAAAACAATACCTTTCCCAAAAGGATCAGTAAACTTCATTACTTAGAGATGAATAATGTTCTAGAAGGCTGCTTTAATAAGAACTAAAAATTTAATAATATAATACATAAAATATAATAATTTACTAAATTTAAAATTCTCATAAGTTTTATATTTAGTAATCTAAAAAAAAAGGACAATGGAAAGGAAATGTGAAATGGAAGGATATTCTCTTCTCCTGATTAGGCAGAAACAGTATTATCAAAATGGATATTCTTTCAAACTGACACATAAATTCAATGAGATATCAATCAAAATATCACAGCATTACCCACACACATAGGAAAAAAATCCTAAAGTTTGAGTGTAGTCAAAGGAAGTCCACAGTGACAAAAACAACCCTAGGCAGCAATCAGATACCAGGAAGTGTTATAATCTCAGAATAAGATTATAACACACACAGAATAAAGGATAACACAATAACCACAGGCACATTCTACTATCTAAATTTTGGTAAAAGGTCAAAAACTTATGCTGAACCAAAGAGTTTCTTAAAAAATTAGTGATGGGAAAACCGGCCATATACATTCAGAAGACTCAACTGGGACAATATCTCTTACAATGTACTAAATTAGGGACAAATTGATCAAAGATCTTAATATTAAAGTAGATATTCCTAATTTAGAGAATAAACTGCGAAAAACTTTTAAAGACATAGGTTTAGGCAACAACTTCCTGCATGGAGCCCAAGTTGCATAAAATAACACTAAGAAACAACAAACGGAATTATGGCAAATCACAAAGCTCTGCACAGTGAAAAAATGCAAACGAAATGAAGAGGAAAATGTAAAGCATGGGGAAAAATCTTTGCCAATTATTTCCCAGAGGGCTAAAATCCAGACTATATAAAAATATAAAAAGCCAGAGCCCAAAATTAAAATTCCAATCAAAACATGGACAATTAAAACAAAGAGAAAGAGAAGCACAAATAGCCAATGAATACACAGAAAATGTTCCAATGTCATAGGTGATTAGAGAAATACAAATTTAAGTAACACTAAATTTAAGTAAAATTCCATTTCACTTCAAAAATAATGGCTATTGGCAATAAATCCAATAATACTAATAATTCTGAGGCTGCAGGGAAAAAGGAAATCTTCTACAATGTTGGTTGATACATAAATTAGTCCAACCACTATGAAAATCAACATAGAGTTTGCACAAAATTTAAAAATAGATACCTTGTCATCATTTTTCACCTTACAGGAATTTTTCTGAAAGAAGAATAAAAAGGATAGTATTATAGTGACAAATACATAACTATACTTATAATATCATTTCTCATAATACTTAAATCTTTGAAATATAATATTGCTAAAATTGTGGATAACCCTCTAAAAGAACTTTGACTTAGAAAATGCATTGAACAGGACACTTAATACAAAACCATGCAAAACAGCAGAAGAAAGTTCAGAAGACTTGACTGGAACAATATCTCTTACAATATACTAAAATAGGGACAAATTGATCAAAGATCTTAATATTAAAGCAGATATTCCTAACTTAGTAGAGGATAAATTATGTAAAACTTTTAAAGACATAGGTTTAGGCAACAACTCAATGGAAGTGATCTCAGTTCCTGAATCCAAGGAAAAAGATTGGCAAAAAAAAAAAAAAAGGTCAACAAAGCATACTTGACGAGGTTGCACACTCTTGCGCAGCAGACTCCGTCCTAAATACAAAAAACAAGCAAAGTTCAACAATACTAGGTATTACTAGGCAAGAAGAGCAAACAGAATACACATCCAGTGACATAAAAATTTGTAAATATATATATATATATATATACATATATATGTATAAATATATGTGTATATATATGTATATATATGTATATATATATATATATATATAATTTTATAAAAGGGTCTACAGGGTGTTCAGGGTCTCACTACTAGATCAGACTTGTAGTGATCCACCTGTTTACAGCCTCCCAAGAGCTGGCGTTACAGGCACATGCCACCATGCCCAGCACTGTCTCAGTCTGCTACAGGGGCAGGACCATCTTGGCATGCCAGGGGATTAAACCCCAGCCTCTGTGCCTGCTTGCAGGCATTTTAATCCACTGACATTTTTGGTCGGCCCAATTTGTACAAATTTTAAATATTTTTAATAATTTAATTATATATATATATATATATATATATATATATATATATATATCACCAGCAATTTTACTAAGTAGCTACTCAGATTAAAAGCACAGCACAAAGATTTGTATACAGCTCATATTGAGAACAATTTTATTTGAAATCTAAATATCTAAAAGAAATCTAAAAATGAATACGTAAGTTACTTTTTACTAGTTAAATGAAATGTAACAACAACTTATAAATAATTTATAGACGGGGCCAGGTAGATAGCTCGGTAGAATAAGTGTTTCCCTAGCAAGCACAAGGGCCTGAGTTCAATCCCTGGTTTAGTCAAAAAAATGATAATAATAATTATAGAGTATAATACTTAGTAAAACATAATATATTATACATCACAAAAATACAAAACATGCAGTACAAAACGCATTTTTAAATCTCAGTAAAAAGTAAAACAAAATAGCTGTAATCAGACTCATAATCATATAAAATTATAGAACATATCAATCTAATCTGTGTTGACTTATTTCAGAACTATAACTGAGAGCTCCTGAGAACGGCCAGAGACAGCGCGGCCGACTCCGCCGTCCTGCTCCATCCCGCCCGCCCCCGCCCAGCTCCTGAGACCGGCCAGAGACAGCGCGGCCGACTCCGCCGTCCTGCTCCATCCCGCCCGCCCCCGCCCAGCTCCTGAGACCGGCCAGAGACAGCGCGGCCGACTCCGCCGTCTTGCTCCATCCCGCCCGCCCCCGCCCAGCTCCTGAGACCGGCCAGAGACAGCGCGGCC
>PVKA01038896.1:0-19890 GCA_004027165.1 Ctenomys sociabilis
GACCTATTAGGGCTTAAAATTTGAAGTTCAAAAAATAACATCATTGAGAGCTTTCTGGGATTATTTTCTTCATCTCATAATCCTCAATTAGAATTGAAAATTTCAGAAACCTAGAAATAGCAAAGGAACACAAAAAAGCCCTAAGAATAATTTGGTCTCTTACCCAAAGCATCAGGAAATAGGCAAACTAGCAAGACAAGTGCTGAAGCCAAGACACACCATCTCTTAGCAACTTTTCCTGTTGTTAGACACATTACCCAACACCTTTCCACCAGCATTACAAATGGGATCAATATTACACTGTTGCTTGCCAGTGTAAAGAACCATCAGCGAAAACAGCTAGAAACATAAAATCTGGATAACGTAGAATATTTTTAAAAATGTACAGGTAATACCCAGGATTCACAGTCTTAACCCTAAGAATCATGAAAATTGTCAGTTTGAAAAATAAAAAGATAATAAATACTAACTCTTAAATGTCAGAGTTATTAAAATTATACCACAAAGATTATAAAACACCATAAAAATCTTCAGTAAATGATGACACACATTTCAATTCAAAGAAAAACAGAAAGCTACACCAAAAAATTTATATCAAAAAGGTAAAAGCTATGAAGAACACAAAGATAATTTTAAAAGTAAAAAATTCATATTCAAAAATTAAAAAAGGAATGTTCATTTTGGAACATTCCTTTTTATTAAAACAAACTAAAAAAACTAAAGACATAAATAAGTGAAAAGGAATCCCTTGATCACAGATTGCCACCAATCCTTATATTGTTATGGACTTAATATTGTAAAAATAATCTGTATTACCAAAAGCAATCTACACATTTAATGCTACCCTTAGTAAAACCTTAATAAGATTGTCTGCAGAAACACAAAAACTTATCTAAATTCGTATGTCATCTCATGGGACACCAAATTTTCAAACAACTCAGAAAAGAACAAAGTTAGAAAACTCAAACAGCTTGTTTTCAAAACACATCACAAAGCTACATTAAACAAAACAGTAACACATAAAGACACAGAAAAATCAAATGCATCAACCAAATAGAATGTTACCCAGAAAAGCATGCCTATCAGTAGTAGAGAACAAAGATGAATTCTTACACTTCCATTGAACTAATAAATTCCAAATGCTAATACCTAGAGCAACCACTAAAAATACTGTATGAATTTTATACTTGAAGGGGGACTAGGGAGATTGCTCAGTGGAATAAGCATTTCCTTGGCAAGTGCAAGGGCCTGAGTTCAATCCCTGGTCCTGCAAGAAAGACAGAAAGACAGAAAGAAAAAAGGAAGGAAGGAAGGAAGGAAGGAAGGAAGGAAGGAAGGAAGGAAGGAAGGAAGGAAGGAAGGAAGGATGGATGGAAGGAAGGAAATTTTATACTTGAAACACTAAAGATATGTCAAAATGGAATTTTTAAAATCCTAGACCATAATTTATAGAAATGAAGAAGGAAAAAGAATATGCAAATCATGCAAGCCCAAAGGCTGACATATCAAATATTTGTTTAAATATAACAACCAAAAAATAGGTTGTAGAGTTGAAAAATATGTGCAGCAAACATATCCAACAACTAATAAAACAAACAGAAAATCAAGGATAGAGAAAAACTCAGCATTATCAACCCAGAGGGTCTACTTGACACATACCATGTAAAATAGTCCCTTCAAGGCCAAATATAAATTATTTCCAAATGCTCACATAAAACACATGAAAAAATACCCTACAATAAGCCCGAAACAAACCTCAGCAATTTAGAGTTAAAAATTGAATACTAAGTTCTCTGATCACAATAAACTCAAATTAGAAATGAGCATCCCAGATAACTGGAAAATATACAATACTTACCAAAAAACTACAGTATGTTTATAAATAAACTATGTGCTAAAGAGATCTTAATGTAAATTTAAAAATACACCAAGCTAAATAAATAAAAGTAAAAACATAATACATCAAACTCTGTGGAATATATATCAGTGCTTCAAAGGACCTTCTATAGCTCAAAATGTTCACATTAAAAAGTAAGAAAAGTCTCAAGGCAATAATGTAAACTATTACATCAAGCACCTAAAATAAGAAGAAAATAACCCTAGGTCAGCAAGATGAAAAAAGAAGAAACAGAAAATAAGTACATCAATGAAACAAAAGGCTGGTTCTTTGAAAAGATCAGTAAAACTGAAACATCTTTCTAGCAAGACTAGCAAATAAAAAAGATGTAAATATTAATTATCATATCCAGGATGTCATAAGTGTAGGATCTTCAAACATAAAAAGGATAAGAAACACTTAACAGGAAGATGGTTTCATCAAAAACTAAAAACTGCCCTAACTCATCTAATGTAAGGAAGATCATTTAAACAGCCTTTACTACCTATTACACAAATGATATGCTTAACTTTAAAAAGTCCTGAAAAAACTATACTGTAATGCATGCCTGTAAATTCCAGCAACTATGAAGGCTGAGGCAAAGGATCCCAAGTTCATGATCAATGTGGACAAATTAGGAGAGCCTGTACCAGAAATGACAGGGAATAGATAATCTTTAACAAAATTTCACATCTCATAAAAAATTTAACCTCAAAATGAATCATTAGATTTAAATGTAAAATATAAAACTTTCAAGAAACTCAGGAGAAAATACTAAGTTACAGGCAAAGAGTTCTTAGATTGACAGCAAAAGTAAAATGCATAAAGGATGCTCCAGAGGACATAGACCAATAAATAATTATAATAAGACACTTTATGTGTACAGAAAGACAGATGCTAACACTGTTGTTGGAGATCCAGTGAGCATGCTTAGGTGGAAAAGGGCAGACATTAGCAAGCATGATAAGAATGAACTCAATCTGACTTTTAAAGATCAGTATAGCCGTTCTGGAATACTGTAAAGAACCATAAATTCAGGAGGGACATCAGTTATATCTCTAGTAAGACAGAGGGAAATGAAGAAAATAACTGAAAAAAGGCTGCTACGAACATATGGACTAGAGAATGATCCTTTAGCTGTTATATGGAATATAGGAGAAAATATATCTAATGTAGTTGAATATATATGCCTTGAACTCAAGAAAGTATTAGACTAATTATAAATATTTTGGAAAAATCAGTTATAGGAACTACTGAAATACATGGGAATAGAAAATTCCCCAGGAAGAATGTTAATTGGGTGGAATTTTTTATTGAGGGCTTTTATATTTGTGTGATGGTGGTAAAAGAGCTATTAGTTTACCTATATATATGGCTCATTTTAGAAATGTATCAGAGCCCTGTAGATAAACAGTTCTTCCATACTAATGTTTTCTGCCATTACTTAACTTTTAAAAATTTTTCTTCTTACTACTTTTTCCCTCCTTACTACTGATAACTGGTTAAATAATTTTCCTAAATGTAAAAGTGGAAAATACCTATTGAAGATGTCATGTAATATATTTTCTTATAGTTGCAGAAAAGACTTTGCAGAAAAAAATACCTTTCCACAATCAGTAGTTTAAATCAAATAAAAATAGTGTTTGGGATGAGAGCGTGGCTCAGCAATAAGCCACCTGCTCAGACTGTACAAAGCCCTGGGTTCAAGCCACAGCACCATGAAAATAATAAAATGAAATGAAATGGCCAGTGTTTAAAAATGAAGAGGATGATTTATCTTTCATCCTTTTTCAGGCTGTGAAAGAAATTTCAAATTAAGAATAATTTTATAAGAATGGCTGTTGAATGAAAGAAACAAAAAGAATGGTTTAAATTTGTTTTATAAGCATCTTTCTCCCTATGTTTATAAGGCATTGTATTGGCCCAGATAAAATTCATTTTTATGAGATTTGGAGAAAAGATTGTAATGTAGATTTTTAAAAATGAATCTTTGTGAAGGAACAAAAGAAAAAAAGTTCTGCTAAAAACCACTGAGATCTGGAGTAACTTCATGTAAAACAAAACTGAGAGTTCAGTTTCCCTTCTAATCTACTCTAATAAAATCAAGAAGGAGATTCTATAATTAAATATGTAGCTTTACATTATTTAGCGTTATAACCAACTCCTGTATTATATATGAACGCTTGCTCCCTTTGTTTGGTTGCTAGATAATCATATTATAATTCAAATCAAGTAACTAATGTAGTTTTTCCTCCTATGAAGATAATCTTTTGAAATGCTTTCCCATTTTTCAGTATTATTAGTTTATTGACATGATTTAACTATAACTTTCAGGTTCTCAGGAAAGAACACAGAAGATAAAAACAAAAAGACAAAATACGGTTTTATCAAAATTTGTAACAGCACATTATAGTAGGCTTCTCAAAGGAAAGTATCCCTCCAAGGGAAAAAAGGATTAAAAATTCCAATAACTGTGATAATACTTCCCTATTCTGTTCACAAAGAAATGCTATTTTAGTTATAATACTTAGCAATACAAACAGGGTTAAAATGTAAGGGAAATCTTCTAAACAAAAATAATCAAATTAATATAGAAGAATCAATGCAGGGGAAAAATAAGCCCGAAGTGCTCTAAAATCTTTTTAAACTAAGTGAATGGAGAGGGCATTTAAATTTTGCTTATATAAATAATGACAAGAAATATAAAGATAACTGCTGCAGTTTTTCTGTCATATTATGATTCCATTCTCTACAGTCTCAGTTTAACTCTATAGTTAATATACAAATGTTTTCAACACGCAAATCAAAGAAAAAAATTTGAAGGACAGGCTTAACTTTAGGGTCCTCCTACATATCTTACAGTAACCCTCAAATTTCCAGCAGAAATGATACAGAATGATCCAGAACCAAATGATAACAAAGCAAACTATAGTTAATGGAAAGTGATTATCAATTTATTCCAGGACAAAATGTATCGAGTTTCATAAATACTCCTCTTGTAAACACTCTATTCAAACTAAAATGCCATATCCAGCCTTTCCTGTTATTGTTTTTTCATGCTTTTTCTTCAAATAACGGCTCTGGAACAAAGTCTGAAGATTCCTTCCTCAAGGTCATCCGCAATGTGGCAATTTCAGATTTCAAGCAAAGAACCTGTGTTTCATCTGAGAATCATTAAGCAGGAGAAAATACATTCACAAATGAAACTTCTCAGCTCTATTAGCTTCCCCAAGTGATGAGTGGAAAGTCAATATGGTAAGACCAGAGGGCAGTGGCAGGATTCCCTTGGGAAAATAAAATGTATTGACTTACCTTCTCTGCATACTTGAACTTAACATAGAACCAGCTAGACTTAATCATTGTTTCACCTCTGCCTTCAGAGAAGCTGAAGAAAAACAAAAAAGAAGGAAAAAAAAAAAGGGGGGGGACCCCACAGTATAGATTTGGAGAAAAAAATGGTGTGACAGGAAAGGCTTTTTTTCTGATCCTAAGTTTTCCAAAGGACAGTATGTAATCAAAAGCAGGAGGAGTGAAAGGCAAAAAGAAAAAGAAAAAGGAAAAGAAAAAAGAAAAAGCTCTATTTCAATCCTGCCCTTCTCCTTTATGTCCCTGCACTCCTTCCCCTAGCATCTAAACACACTGCTGTGATCTTACTCAGAGAAAAGCACTCCCAGACCACTTTGCCCAGCTGCCTGTCTCTCCCTCCCTCCCTCATACTCTCTTCCACCTCCCTCCCAACACACACACAACAATAGATGACAAGAGAATTCTTCAGAGGGACTTGGGCTGCAGTAAGGCAGGAGGCAGGACCTGGCTCTGATACCCTCCTAGAAGGACAGCCTCAAGTTTTTTTTTTTTCCCCTCCTGTACTGCTCCGTCTCAGGAGAAGAGTAATGATTAACACCTGGCCATCCCTATGCTGACAAGAGCTTTAGTCTGGAGAAAAGACTGCCACAGCTCTAACCTCATGACCACTGAAATAAAAAAAGGAGGTGACCTTTCCCCACATGTACAGAAAGATCACACTAAAACCAATCCACTCTCTAGTAAAAAGTGAATCAGAATCCATTTTTAAATTCTTAAACTTGAGGAAATGTCTTCCAACCTTTTAGAGCAAAGCAAGAGAAATGGAGCAGTTTTCCCTTAACTGTTAAAACAACTCCTGGAATTCAGCTGAAGGAACTAACAGCTTTAATAAATGACATCGACACTTTATGGAATTTTTTTCAGAATTGTAAGGAAGTATTACTGGAGACACATGGGTACACAGAAATGGTAATTTTCAAAATACTTACTAACAGGAAGATACATCTCTCCTGTTTACTTCCCACATCTCTGCAACTAAATAAAATATGAAAAACAAAAATAACTCAGATCACCTGGATTTAAAAGTAGATTCTGAACTGGGATGGGGAAAGAATAAAAAGGAAAAAAACATATATATATATATATATATATATATATATATATATATATGCATATCACAAACAAGATAGTTAAGATAGTCATACTAGCACTTTTTTATTTTAATTAGTTCATTGAAAACAAAAGTCTGTGCCTATATTATTCAACCAATTTTTCATGCCTATATATTATAATATGAGCAAGTACTTTGAAGATAACAATAGGTAACAGACTAACCATTGCAACTCTCCTACAATCATGCTTTGAAACTTGGTACCATTTATGGTTCTTTTTTTCTTTAAAATCAATCAATAAATAAAAGCACATTATGTAGGATGCTATTACACTATCCCTACTGAGAAGAGAATCTAATGAGTCTGAATATATGATGTTATCAGCCTGCATCTTCAACGTGTTTTAAACAAAGTGTGAAACATTCTATCACTCACTTCCTTTCTGTCCCCACTTGTTCGCAAAACTGAAGGGAACACTAAAGCTAATGGGCAGCCAATGCTGCAATTAAAAGATTCAAAGTCTACAAGGGGGTTCATGTTCTCCTCCTAATGACAAAAGACTAAGACTTGTGGACAGGTCACTGCTTGGCTCCCTATCTCTCAAAGACACCAGAGATACAGACTTACAGACCCTCCATACAAGGTACATCATGCTTTCTACATTCAGGGAGTTTGAATGTATTAATATACACTACACATAAACAGTCAAAGACAACTAACTATCTTCATGAAAATGGAAAGGGATAAATATTCATTTTTAAGTTGCTCTTATGATCAGCCTAAGCAAACAGTTTTGTCTTAGCGCTCAAAATTTTAGGAGTCACAGTCACTAAAAGGCTGTCATAAATAATCCCTATCCTCAACTGTGCATGTTGGGGCATACCTGTAATCTCAGCACTCTGGGAGGCCGGGGCAGGAAAATTACAGATTCAAACCCAACCTCGACAATTTAGCAACTTAGTAAGACATCATCCCAAGAACAATGAAGGATACAGCTGACTGTGAGGGCTCCAGATTCCAACCCCACTGCAAAAACACGAAGGAAGGAAAAAAGGAAGGGAATGAGGGGTAAGAAAGGAGACAGAGAAAGAGGGAGAAAAGAATACCATAGAAAAGAACTGGAAAAGAACAGCAGCAACAGCAGTAGTAGCAGCAGGAGGAGGGGGAGGAACAATAGGAGGAAGAGGAGGAGGAATAGCAGGAGGACAAAGAGGAGGAGGAGAGGAGGAGGAACAGAGAATCCTATGTAACCTGTATTCTTCTAACAGAGAATACAGGTCACGTAGGATGTGGAAAAGAGAGTGTATGGAATTCATACCAGAAAGAAGACCTCTGATTTCTTTAAGAACAATTTCTATCTGCTTAGTAGTCTCCTTTAATTCCCTGGAATCATTCTGGCACCCCAATGTTCTTGTCTAGAATACCTCGTGGTCCTCCATCACAGTTTCTGACTCTTTAGGCCAATAGTTAAGATCTCCAAAAAGTCTTCCATATTCTCATCCCCATGCAACTATAAAATTCTGTTTTGTTCTTTCTTAGCAGTTATCATAGAATGTCATTTCTGTTACCTACCACTCTGGATCTTACTGAAGTCTATAATCTATCTCAATCACAGTTAAAGCCTGAGGCCTGCACAAGACTGAACACTTATGATGCTTTGTTAGTATTTCTTTAATGACTACATGGATGAGGATGAAAATTTAGGTAATACAGCTAGAATAGGGATGACACAAAAGAGTATTTCCACAGATATATTAAAGAGTCTCTAAATGTTTAGTCTTATTGTACCCCTGAGCAGAGTGAGGAAAAGTTAAGAAACTTCTTCCAATGTCACAGAGAAAGCAATTAGGTAAATGAACTAATAGATAACATCTGCAAAAGCAATTACATGGTGAGGCTCACTGTTCTATAATGCTAGCAATTCACCATTTTGATTCTTGCTAAAGAAACTGGAGTTAATGGAGAGAGCAAACAGTTAATAAGCTCCAGGGAAGAAAAGGGCTGAAGGACAAGAACTTCAAGAATCTGAGAATGCTGATAAGACAAGAGGAAAAGGAGTGTACAGGCGGGACCACAGTTTCAGGGACTAGCATAATGCCCAGTGTTCCATAGGAAAATAAAAGTGGGAACAACAGGGAGAGCACTGACTGATTCTTCTTTGAAATATGTTGGCAAAATATATCATGTCTTCAGTACAGATTATGCAAGGGTAGCTGAACATCAACCTATTTCCTTTTGTTTCCCTTTCGTCATAAAGCTAAATGTCATAAAGCCAAATGCTCAAGAAGGAAGGAAAGTAAGATAATGCAAAATGCAAAACTGCTAGAACTTAGGTATAAAGACAATGCATTCATATGCCTCGTAAAGACTGAAACAGAGGAGGGACTTGGAGAATACATGAACATTAGGAATATCTAAGCATTAACATGAGGATCCTTTTTCAAAGTACAAAACATAATGAACTTTTCATGTGCTAAGACAGTAAATCTCAGAAGTCATTCAATAATCAGACTCAAATCAGTATGAATTTAATAATGCTTATTAATGAATTTTTATTTTATTGACCATTCCTTTGACAAATGTATGAAAACAGTATTCACATAACAGTTCATCATGCCAAACATGGTCATACACAACTATAATCCCAGCACTTAAAGAGGCCGATACAGGAGGATCAGTGGGTGTTCCAGGCCAGCCTAGGGTACATAGTGAGTCCAGGACAGCCAAACTGCTTGAAAATATCCTGACTCAGAAAGGAGAAAGGGAGAAGGGAAGGGGAAGAAAGGCAAAAAAGGCCAAGAAGGGCTGAAGGGCAAGAAAAGGAAAAAGAAGAAGGGAAAGAATGGCAAGAAAGGGAAGGGGAAGGGGAAGGAAAAGGGGATAACACATGTGATAAACTTAGTGTCCTAATGAAGCCCATATCTCCCAGGCTGGAAATGACCTGGATCAGACACCACAAAATTTCATCAAGACCTCAAAGCTGCTCTGTTCTTAGCTAGGTTTACAGGATTTCTTGACCCCATTATACCACTTTACATAACACCACACTGCCTAGACTTTTAGGACTCTTAATTAGGTTATTCATTGCAGGCAATATAACATGATCACAGAACAAGGACAATTAAAGATGTTCTATTTACTTTATCCCCTAAATATCTAATACTTGCAAGAGCACAAGACATTACTTAATACATATGAGGGAAGAAAATCAAGCTCCAATTATGAGGTAGATTATTTGCTGTCATTTTGAAAAGGGGAAGAACAAGACCTGACAGAGGCAAGGAAAAGGGTTTCCTTTATGAGAAAGAAATGGTAACAGTTACATGTAACAGTTGTAGAGCTTGAAGAACCACAGTTCCCATCTCAGCCATGCAGAATGCTGGGTATAATTGAAAAATAATCATTTATCTTTCTTAAATTCCCCTTCTATAAAGTGAGGGCAACCAATTCTATAGGAAGAGTAGAATTTCTGTGAGATGTCTGGGTTCGTAGCTTGCAGAGGACATAAAAGCTTCATATTCACAGTTAAGCTTGATAAAAGGTAAATGTAAAATCTTAAATTTTGTCAAAATCTTCTTTCTTCTACCTAGAAGCTAGAGCCAGTTGGAAAAACTACCAAAACGCTAGTTCTTCAACTTCTAATCAGCAACTTCACCTGCTATGAAGAGACTCAGTTATCATAGGATTAGGTTCAAAACCTCACGAGCCATAAAAAAGGGAGGAAGAGAACCAGAGAGGACAGCTAAGTCAGCCTAGTTCTTTGGAAGGCAAAGCTGGTGAAAGATGCTATGGCTTTTGAGCTTCAAAGCAGTCATTTCTTCCCATAGGAGTGTGTTCTTTAACAAAAGTCTGATTGGTGGTTTATGTTTAAAGTTTCTGGAGAAATAGAAGTTCACAGAAACTTACACAGAGATATAGCAAACTAGTAATTGCAGCTTTTTAACAGGTCTGAAATCATAACCAAGACAAGCTTCTTTGGCAACTCATTTCCCGGCATATATTCCTCCCTCCAACTCCCATCTGCCTTTTTTTGTTTTGTTTTAAACAGAAAATTTGTTAATATGGGACAATATACATAAGAGAAATGGCTTCAGCTGCACTACAAGAACTCTATTTCTACTGTTGCACTCCTCTGCACAAGCAAGAAAATTTGAAGAGGTATGATGGTGCCCAAGGATATTCCCTTTTCTCAGCACACAGGGTGAGACACACGTCTTACAAACCCTTCTTCATTCATTCATTTGTTCATTTATGAATCATAACTGTCCCAAGCCAGAGCCATCCTTCAGTGTTTTGCATGTGGTATTTCTGCTGTTGAGAATAACTACACTCTTTGTCATCATGCTGCATGCTGGTCCATATCTAGGAAATCACATGCATTTATACCCAGTCCACACACATACACACACTTAACTCAGAACTCGACAATTTACAAAGCTTAGCTTGACCCTCCAAAAAAAAGTTGTAAATGAGGAAGTACAGAACTCTAGCATAAAAATAAAGCTTAAAATTATTTCACTGATGCTGCTAAATTACAAAGGTTTTCACACTGAAGTCTGTAATTTAGCAGAAAAGGAAACTGCATGTTCTTTCCTAATCATTACAGTCCATAATAAATAGATTCTTCTTTAAATCCTTAGGGCAAGTGAGAAGTACACTTCAGCTGAGTATGTCAGGACTCAGAAATTATAGCCCTGCTATCTGTATCTGACCTCCTCTCTGCTTCCAAGAGCCATAGGGCTTGGCAGGAAAGAAGCCAGGGCTCACTGCCAAGAACAGACTCAAAAGGCACCAGCAATTCGCAAGGACATTCTATCTGGATACAAAAAGGTGAATGACCTCAACAGAAACTAAGCCATCCTATATAAAAACTTCAATGTGAAAACAATACCAATAAAAGTTAAGCTGCAGTTTTCTCACTTCTAAAAGTATTCACTCCTAGATATGATCAAAATACAAAAAGAATGTTTAAACTTAAAAAAATTATTAAAATAAAAGATACACGGTTACTGCTCCTCCTTCAAAATACTGCACCTTGCTTTGAACACACTTATCCCATACTTGCACTTTCTCAGGTAGTTTTGGAAGACTTCTTTCTTAACTAACTTTACAAAGTATGGTCAAAAGTTCCATGAATGCTGCTGCTAGATGGCACCACACAAAAATACAAGCTCCTAAAAACTTTATGGTATGTCCTCATCCATGTTATTTGCCAGATATAGCATATTACATCTCTGGCTCTTCCCCAAAGTAAACATGGCCATGAAAGGTAAAAATATTGAATCAATTCAGGACATCAAGGCAGTCACAAAAAGGCAACTAAAGAAATGAAACGTGACTTCCAGAACTACTTCAGAAAGTGCCAGGGATGGTGGAGGGGATATTCTGAGGGGGATTTGTGGCCATGTGTCTTTTACAATACTCAGTTCTTGAATGCACTACTTTCATAGAGATGATCTTTGGTACTTAAGACTTTTTTTTTTTTAAATAGTGCATTTTGTTTGTTATTCCTGTTGTGTTTTTTGTTTGTTTTCCCAAAGTGCTCAGAAAGATTCAGCTTTTTAAGACTGTACTGAAGGGACCAAATATGCCAAAGCCAATAATCCTCGATTCAGAAGAATAGCTACAGCAGTTTTTAAAATGCTGTCTCTGTAAGCAATAAGATAAGGATTATTCTATTTCCTCAAGGTCCTGTTATAGAAATATGCCCAGCTGTATAAACTAGCTGAATAGTGATGCTGACATTAAGGGCCGGAGCCTTTTGACCTAAAAAACCAAATAGGAAGCTGTCCATATTCTCTTTGCCATAAAAGAGAAAGACAACACATGCCTAAGTATATTAAAGGAACTTAAAAGAATATACTGCAATCATAACTAAGAACTGGATCAATGGTAAAGATACTTTTCTAATTGGTTTCTAAGAATACATACATTATGGCCTATTTTAAAATATAGAAGTGTCAAGACTCTGCAGCAGTTGTCTCATCCCTTGTCCATGTCTAAAATGCACATCTTAAAACCACTCCAAGGAATAAGGATAGTACCTTCCCCTTCACTTCAGAATTTGTTGGAAATAGAAAAAGTAACATGTATTTCATGAAAGGTCTAAACTACATAGATTTATGATTGTTTCATCAAAACCTCCACACCAATAGAATCTAGTCCTTCCCAGTGAGGATACTAATATTTCAAAAATGTGGTAATATATGACCAAAGATTTTATAAACTAATGAAGCATCTGGCACACAAAAATAAGTGACACACAGTACACACTGAGAAGCTAATTCAAACAAAGATAGCACTAAGCACTAACCATTCTACATAAGGCATACAAGAAATACACACACTCACACACACACACACACACACACACACACACACACACACACACATCCCAGACTAAAATGATTTGGCAGTGTAGCTTGGGAAACTAACCACAAACACAAGAAATGACTTATTACCTACTCCTAAAAGAAGTAAATTGCAAAAACAAAATCAATATACCACACACAGAAGTTGATGAGCATGTAGAAAGCAGTAAGAGGCATTAGAGAGGGATGAGAAAGACTACCTACAAAAAGAAAATTCAACAAAAAATACAGAAAGTTATTCAGTCAAGGAAAGGAACAAGACATTCCAGGTAATATCAATATACATTGCATTAGTTTGTACTATTCATGATGATCTAATTTCTGCATCAAGTACCTTTACAAAAAAGTGAGTGATTTTAAAATTTTATACTGTGTCTTTTTATAAAATGTGTGTCTGTCTGTGTGTGTATATGTGTGTGTGTGTATATATATCTATATCTATTCTATATCTATATCTATATCTATAGAATAGATATAGATATAGATATAGATATATACAGCTTGACTTACATACATATTTCCTTTATACACAGTTATACAGATAAATGCAGGCCAAATTATTTTAACTGGCTGTGCAATATGAATTTCAAATGATTATAATTACAGTTTCTGTTTTAAAATGTGGTTTTGTTCTTTAATACTCATTGACTACTAGCTTTCTCCCACACACAACACATTATTTACCCCACAGTGGCTTGGTGCATCAATTACGGTAATAGTTATTAGTTTGTGAATAACATTCACATTACAGAAAAATGAGCCTGGTGACTTAGCTCTCCCTTTGGAAAATTGTCACAAACATATATATCATCTGCTTCTACTTAGAATGCAGCAATTAGTAATTATAGGTGTATACACTCTTTTAAAACAAAGAGGATAATCAGTCCTGAAATGTCAGGTTTTCAAATGTTCTTGGCATTTTTCCTAAAATTATTTTATTTGAACCATAGTTAAAAAATGAGAATGTGAATTCAGAAAACAAAAGCTCATCACTAGTAACACACCAGATATGGAGAATTAGAGAAAGCATCTGACAAATGGCATTTCCTATTAAACAATTCCTTCTTCATCTAGATCAGACTGGGGATGTGTGAGGCCTAAATATGGCAGTCGAACTGTGAAGAGATGCAGACCTGGATTCATATTCTCATCTTACATTCTCCTTCTCAGTGAAACCATAATTTACCAAATGTGTACTATAGGATAGAATTCTACATTCTTAAGAAACTAAACAAATAAGATGAAATAATCTTTCGTACGATAGTTGTTACGGAGTAAGAAAAAGTTAAAACACAAATCAGTACAACTGAGTATTAAGGGCACAGATTAAAAAAAACATAAACATACTGAAAAACTGCAGAGAATTATTTCTGTTGTAAAAGAAGAGAAATAAGAGACAGTTTCATGCAGGGATGGACTCTTAAGCTTCAGTGGAGAAATAACATTAGCATTCATGATTCAAAGAAGAAGAATTCTAGCTCAAAATAGGGCCCAATATCCAAAAATGCAAATGAACAGTAAGACAGAGAGCAACACAAAGGCCTAAAAAGCTTCATTTTTGATGGCCTTTCTGCTTGTATTAAATTGGTGGGAGCGGGAGATATTTGGAAATGAACCTAGGGCTTCTGCACTGAGTTACACTCCAACTACTTTTTGTTAGAGAGGCTCTCACTAAGTTGCTCAGGCAACAGTGTGTGTGGGGAGAGTCACATGGAGAGAAAACTTTCTCTCAGGCTCTCATAGAGAGCAAAATCATCAAGCATTGGCCGTGACTCATCCGCATGGATGACACAGATAAAGGATCTACAGAGTAAGGTACAGGATTACACAATAAACCCTCATCAGAAACAAAAAGCTGACCTCATCAGAAACAAAAGCTACATCTTTTGGTATATAGGTCTTGATCTATCTCAGTCTTAGCCATCCAGCAGAACAGTATAAAGATGAAGTATATAACGTGGGGCCATAATAATAAGTTGAACTGTGAATGGCTATAGTCAACAACTTCTTCGGATAACTCACTATTATTGTGGAATGCTGGACTGTGTTGGATTGTGTCAGTTCAGGCACCTAAATTGGTTTAATAAAAATGGAGTGCTCATCTTTGAGAGGTGTAGACAAAAAAAGGGGGTATTATACAAAGGAAGAATCATAATGTGTGTGTATGACCAATACAGTTAGGATAAATATGCCATGTTTCTGCATAATTCTATGAGAAACAAGACTTGCACTAACAGTGGTTAGATAAGATATTATGTTGCCTTCTAGCACTATGGACAAACACTAGGGAGATAAGGTAGAAAGTATTAATTACTGAATCTGTGATATAATTCAGCTACAAAAAATAAGATAAGTATATAGTTACACCCTCTTCATTCACTGATTAGAGACATCTGCTATAATAATGTCTATAAGTATAGTATCATGTATACACCTTGCATAACACCAAAACATTACGAAAACATTTTGCAATGTATTAATTTATAGAATCTGTCCTGTTAATTTGCCTTGAAACTGTCTCATTGCTATTTATTCTTTAATAAAAAAATAATAACAACAAAAAAAGTTGCTCAGGCAAGACTCAAATTTGCAACACTCCTGCCTCAGTGTGTCAAAGTGCTAAAATTTGCACAAAGTGCTAAGATATGCACACGCATACCTATCTGCTTAGATTTTTAAACTGACTGGTTCAAATGCTAGTTTCCTTCTTTGAACCCTAATAAAAAATTAGCAGAAAATGAGGAAAGCAGAATTCTCCAAAAACCTTAATAGTTGTTTATTCTCTAAGTAATCTGCATAGATTCTGGCACCAAATGTCTACAAATAGTTCTTTAAAGGTGAGCATTTTACTGTAACCAAGAAAACAATTATTTGCAAAAACAATAATTGGAATAACTCAGGAAGTTTACAAACTAGTCAAAAATAGAAGTTGTATTAGGCAGGATGGGTAAACATTATATGCCTACTAAGGGTAACCCTTAATAGGTTCTTTTCTTCTCCACTATGTTATAAGATGCATCACTTGAGCATCTAGAAGTTCAGAGGCAATAGGAAAAATAGGGGGGAAGTAAATATTAGCAGGAGACCAGTAGTGGTTTTCTTTGTTTATGTGGAATATGAGAACTTATAACTGAGTACAGTACATCACTTATGTATATACCACAAAACCATCTAGGATATGAACCCTCTCTAAGTGTCATGCTTTATAGTGAATACTCAAGCCTTTGTTTACTTGAGTGAAGAGAGGTAGGTTACATTTAAACAAAACAATGCTAAACAAAAAAACAAACAAAAGAATAACCTAAGCACTCCATATCCCAGAAGACCAAAGACACTACTCTTCCAGAAAATCCTAAGAAAAGACTTGATCTAATGGTTCACAAAATATCAACTTCCAGACAAGTAACATCAGTAAGACCAAATAATTTGTTTAAAATGTAAATTCACAACTCTAGAATTACTAAATCAGAGGTACCTTTAGAGGCAATTCTGCAAACTTCCCTGGTGGTTTCTAGGCAGGTTTATAATTTGAGTAGCCCTAACCTAGCATGTTTTCTTAGTGGCAGTGTGATTCACAGGAAAAGAAGGGAAAGAGAGAACGTCTGTACAAAACACTGATTCCAGAGCCATATTTTCCTGATTGTAAGGGTTTCCCCCCACTTTTCTAAACTACAGGACTTGTATATAGAAACCTAAGACATGAATGTGAATAGTTTTGTGCTTTTCACCCTGCTCTTCTGCCTAATTTGGCTTTGATAAATGTATTTTCCAGGAAAGTAGTATTCAAGAGAGAGAAAGCAAAGAACCCATGGCTTAATTATAATAGAGAAGAACCAGAAACAAGTAGTAATTAATATGCAAGAACAGAGATCCATAAATTTTTGCAGACAGTGATCAAATATAAATATATTAAATTATTATTCAATTATTCAAATATGCATTATAACTCAGGATTAACCATAAAAATACATAAAGGAGTACCATTATCTTCCAAATAATACTTTATTCTCAAAAACAAACAGCAGATTGGATTTGGCAGTGTATATGGCATGTGAACTACAAATTTTATGAATAACTTGTTGAATGGATCAATAAATAAGAGAATAAGGACTATTTATTATTGTTTACTACATTCATCAGTGTTTCCTTCACTCTTCCTTTTAACTCCAAATATCTTTTTATCTGGGCTGAAACATACATTTATTTACTAGTGTGGTCTATAAAAACAGAAAGCTGAAATAAAAACATTGTGAAACCTAATCAAAAATCCATTTCTAAATCATGTGCCTCAGGACTTGATAGCTTTCCTCCTTGAGAAGAAAAGAGGAATCATATAGTAAGCATGAAAGCACAAGTTACTAACTCAACAGGTGCCCTTGGAAATTAATTCACTGAGGAGTTATTCTCTAATTCATATGTGAACACCCCTCATTCCCACTTACTTTCCTGTATTAGCTTTTACCTTTTATCTCCAGCTAGACCCCAAAGTCTTCATCCATTACCAATAATGGGATGCTTCTATTAGTAGACCAAAAACAGCCTCCAAGTGTTTTCATTTGGAACCCTTTGTCAGCAGCTAAAAAACACATCTTTGGGGAACAAATTCCTTTGACAGATATATACAAACATTACTGATGTATTGTGCATATCAGGAAATACACAAATATATAAGTTATGCTTTGCTGTAAAGAAAAAAAGAACACAATTCTCAGTGTGGCACTCAACATAGTGACATCAGCAAATATCTCAAGGTAAATCTAAAGAACAGAGATAAAATCCTAAGTTTCTCTTTTTTTGTAACCTTTTGGGATTGGTTTCTTATTAGTTATGAATATACTGTTATTTATACCTATTCAAATGGTTAAAAGAAGCTCATAAAAAATTACAGAAATTTCAGTTTGTCCATTTTCTAGAAGCTGCTTTGTATTTGTTATTCCATTGTAATTTCATTGATATAAGTCTGAGAAATCACTTGTCCCCTTTGCTAGAAAGTGAGCCACACAAATTAAAACACATGCAACAACTGATAGAAAAGGACTCATAAAATATGATGTTGTGAGTTGTATTAGCACCTGGCATAAGTGCAGCACTGAGTATCTCATGGTCTAGATGATGGTACACTATCAATTTAGGTATTAAAAATAGCATTTAATGTCTGTGTTATGATTTGTGTCTAGGTATCCCATTCCCCCAACTCCCCCTCCCCCAGCTCCCAAAGCCTCATGCATTCAGAGGACAGCAGGGTTGCCACATTTGCCCTGGGGGCAAGGAATTTGCATTACTAAGGAAGGGAGAGAAGCTAGCTAGCTGCCAGAGCTCCTGCCCCTCCACTTACTCTCCTGGTCATTGCCTCAGCCATGAACAGTTGCCCTCTGCCATATGCCACTCTGCCTTGGAGTCAGCTGAGTATGGACTGAAACCCCCAGCAACTGTGAGCTAGATAAATCTTTTCTTCGTTTATTTTGAGCGTTGGGTATTTGTCCCAGCAAGGAGAGAAGAGTAACTGAGACAGAATTTGGTACCAGGAATGGAGTTACTTATGTAGCTAAATCTGTCTATGTGGATTACAAGCTTTAGGAAGTGGCTTAAGGGAAGAGATAGAAAAGGTATGAAGAAGTCACCAGCAAGAGAAGCACTAGAATAGCTTCAGCTGTTCTGTATGGGAGAGTCTTGTCAGAGCTCAGAAGACCAAGAAGTTCATAGAAAGCTTGCCTGTAAAAAAAACAGGCTAGGGAGTTTCTTCTGAGAAGAAGGACTGTACTAGTTGAACTCCAGATCATTTGTGTTATGGTGTGGCATAGACTTAAGTCTGCATTTTGCTCATGTCCAGAGACTTTGCCTAAGACTGAGATTAAGCATGGCCAACTAATTAATCTGGCAAAAGAAATGTCAAAGCAGTAAAATATTGGAGGAGTGGTATAGCTATTGTTAAGGGCTTTTAGTCACATTATGTTGAGCATCAAGAACAAAGAGCCCAGCAAGATGATTTAAAATGTGAGTCTGGCCAGAAAGGAAGCTCTGATACAGCCATGGAATGCAAAGACAAGTGTTGAGAGGATCTCCACTGCCCAGAAGAAACAAGAAAATTGAAAGAACAGCCTGAGAGCATCACAAGAGGCAGAAGGTCTTCACCCTTTGTAGCCTCAGAATTGTATAAGTGAAGGACTTTTCCTTGAGGGGAAACCTACAGAGCCCCTTGTTCCAGAATGGTGCCAGCATGGATAATTTATTCCTCAGACTCAGGATAAGATTGCTCAGCAATTCAGGCACTGGATCCTACTGCCAAGAGAGAAGGAAGCCTGACTACTGCTCCAGGTGACAGCAGACCATGGCATCATCCACATGACACTGGATTTAGGCACTTGCAGAATGCAGGAGTTCTGAGGTTAAGAAGGTTTCCACCTAGATTTCAGAAGGCCTGGGAGGGCAGGCAGTGTGCTCCAGAAAGGGCAGTGTTTAAAGCTCTAAGTGAGAAAATTATTCGGAAGAAACCCCAGAAGTTTGGAAAAGCCAGTAATGTGGATCATCTAAAAGAAACTGGAAGGAGAAAACAAATCCTGTGTAAGATAGAAGTCATAGGAGCTATCACCAAGAGCGCTGTAGGAACAACAAAGCAACATGGAGCATACAATTTGCCACACATTGCTTCGAATGTTCCACATAGAACTACAGAACTTAATGTTTGTCCTGCTTGAGTTTGGACTTCTGTTATTCCCAATGTTTGTATTCCCTTGTTGTTTCTACCTTTTCGAACAGTAATTTATCTTTAGCCACTGAACCTTGGAAGTATTAAACTTTTCACTTGTACAGGGGCTCATAGCAAAGTGTTTTTTGTTTTTTGTTTTTTTTTTTATCTTGGAGGACACTTGAAACTTGGATTTTTCAGCAATGCTTAACCTGTTAGGACTTTGGTAACTTTTAGAGATGGACTAAAATGCCTTTTGCGCTTTTGGCTCTGTGTGCAGCACCATGGCGGTAGGCAAGAACAAGCGCCTTACAAAAGGCGGCCAAAAAAGGAGCCAAGAGGAAAGTGGTTGATCCATTTTCTAAAAAAGACTGGTATGATGTGAAGGCACCGGCGATGTTCAACATAAGAAATATTGGGAAAACACTCGTCACCAGAACTCAAGGAACCAAAATTGCATCTGATGGGCTCAAAGGTCGTGTGTTTGAAGTGAGCCTTGCTGATCTGCAGAATGATGAAGTTGCTTTTAGAAAATTCAAG
>PVKA01038897.1:0-19889 GCA_004027165.1 Ctenomys sociabilis
TACTTGAAGTATAAATTTTGTCTTTGTCTTGCCACATTTCAAAACATTTCCCAAAAAATATAAGCATGAATATCTTTTTTAAGTGAAAAGACATACTTCCATGTTAAAAAATTCCTTAATTGTATAAATTTTAAGAATTCATTAAGTTTGTATGCTTGTGAGTGAAACAAAAACAGTAAACTTTTGTTTTTTTCTGTAAAAAAAAAAAGAAATGAAAATAGTTTTGAAGTGTTTATAATTCTATATTACTTTGAAGTAATTTCATGATTAGAGAAAATTTAAACAGAAAAAAGGAGAAATTTATTGGAAGAATCATGGAACTGTCAATGTGAATACAAAGGAAAGGAACTCAGCATAAAAACTATTCAGGAATAGTGACATGAACCTATAATCCCAGAACTCTGAGAGGCTGAGGCAGATGGTCACAAGTTCCAGTCCAGCTCAGCCTGGGAAGCTCAGTGACTTAACAAGACCTTGTCTGAAATTTTAAAAATTTGTTGTTGTTGTTATTATTATTATTGTTATTGTGGCCAGCTCAGCCCACTCTGAGGGCAGGGCTGGTGCAGAATGTGGTACCAAGGATGGAACCACGGTCCCTGCGCACTTGCCTAAGCTCGCCTAGGCAGGAGCTTTAGATTGCTGAGCTATCTCACCAGCCCACCAAGTATTCCAATGTCCTTTTTATAGTTTCCTCCTCTGTTCCAGGTCTAAAACCCATATTATACATTAAATGTATTTGTATCTTTCTTTATCATTAGAATTTATTTCTGTTGTTCCTAACCAAAGAAAATTATACATTTTACTTTTGTTGCTTATGAATATAGATATAGTAATTCATATCATTTAATCTTAATTAGTGCTTATAGGCAGGTATAAAAGTTTTTGTTTTTGAGGGCCAGGGAGATGGCTCAGTGGAATAAATGCTTCCCTGGCAAGTGCAAGGACCTGAGTTCTATCCTCAGTTCCACCAAACAACAACAACAAAAGTTTTTGTTTTTGAAACCAGTGTCACAGCTGGGCATGGTGACCCACCCCTGCAATCTCAGAGCTCTGGAGGCTGAAACAGGAGGACTGTTGTGAGTTCAAGGCCAGCCTGAACTGCATAGGGAGATGCTGTCATCTTCATCTAAAGAAAAATGAAAGCAGTGTTATGAGGTTCAGGGAAGTTAAGATTTAGCTGTGATGACACAAGCAGTTCTAGGACCAAGATTCAGATCTCTATATTCCACTCCAGAGCCCTGCTAATTCCATTGCAGGCCCACGGGCACTAATCCAAGAGACAGCTAAATAATTAGAGGACACAGCAGTAAATTAACCATGGAGGTGTGTACAGGGTAAGATGTGTGGAGGCCCACAGACAGGGCCCCTCCTGGCAGAAGACAGCTTGCCTCCATTCAGCTCACTTTTGCTCTGCTACCGTGCAGTGTTATGTACATGGGGAGCTAGGAAGTTGCTCTGCTCCCTTGATGGACTTTGAGCAAAGCAAGTGGGTCCAGGGGAGGTGCTAACCTGAGCTTTTGGAGCTGAGCCCCAGGTCTGTGATCACCACCTAGAGTTCCCTACTATGATGTGTGAGCTAGATGGAGACTCTGAGCTGCTTGTTGGCTGGGGCTGAGCTTCCAGGAGGAAGCAGTAGATTCCAGGGCTATAAAAGCTAACATCAGACCAAAGCAGCTAACTCCAAACATGATATATTTCCTCACACTGGTATGCACATTTGTCAAACTTAGAGGCTCCCTGCTGCTAGAGTCCAGTGCTCTGTCTGCACACCTCTCTTGAGTTTTTCAGAGGCATCCTTGTGCTCTGGCCTAACCCAGCTCATAGCAATCAATCTGGAGCTACTCCCTTCTACAGAAATCAATGGAACCTAGATTCAGTGCTGGGTTGTGGCCTTTTTTCTGACCCGATTTAGGACCCCCTTGGCTCCCCACAACTGCAGACATGCCTTTGTCTCTTTATTCTCACTGGGGGTTGCTTTGAAAGTAGCAGATGATTGGAATTTACATATGACATTCCAATAACTTTTCCTTAGGACTGCAGTTAGAAGCTCCTCCCGACCACAGTGAGGCTGGACAGATTCCTCTAGAGATGGAGCATAGTCAGTGAGCTTATTTCAAACATGGCAAGAAATATGGTTGGGACTTCAACACAAAGGAGGAAAATAAAATCAGTTTTCTTCCTTCATGTAAACAGTGTTTATAGATTGTCCACTGTCCAAAGAATGATTCAGTACTGATCAGCTAACCTCCAATGTATGCTTGGAAATTTAGTTTTGCAAACTAATGCTTTGACATCTGCTAATGGAACATCAAGACCTCTGCATGTGAGGCCTCAGGTAATTTCCACATCATTCTACTCCTCTTAGCCGGCCATTTTGATCAGTGTTGACATTATCCAGTTCTGACATTTAGCTGTAACATCCTGCAAAGATCCTAATCTGTAAACTTGCTTAAAATCTGCCCTGTTTAGTTTGATAGTTTTAAAATATTGACATTATATAAGAAGTTCTGACAGTAAAAGGGCCTGATCCCTTCAAGAAATCTAGAGCTTTTTTCTTTTTCTTTTTGTAAAAAGTCAGATGAAAAGTAAGCATTAGGCGGAGGAACATCAGAGATACAAGATCAGAGCAAATAGTATCTTTCATTTTGTGGTTTTAGTTTAGAATTTGGTGACAAAGGAAAGAAATATGCAAAGGTCAGAAGCTTAGATGTCATCCAGGGATCTGAGAGCTGGAGCAATTATGAGTAGACTTAGTCAGGAGGACACTACCAAGTCTAGGGCCTGCCCTCAGTCTGAAGGCTGAGAATGTTCTGAGGACCCTTGGACTGCTCTGGGCAGTCTGTGAAGGAGACAGAGAACACAATAAGCATCATTGGTAATGTTCATTGTTGATAAGGCCAATGTAGCTCACACTTGCAATCTCAGCACTCAGGAGGCTGAAGCAGAGGGATCGTGAGCTTGAGGATGTCCTGTTTGTAAGAAATTGTTACTGGCAAGAATATTTAATGTTTATTTAGTAGATAAATTGATAAATTTTAATATTTAACCTTCATGGTAAGTTCATAAGTAACTTGCCCTACAGTGGTAGTTGCTCAAGGAATTTTGAATTGAATTAAGTTCAAAGAAAGAGGGTGACATTCTACATAAAAAAGATTTATCTCAGGGTGGCAGGCTTAAGCGGTGGCACTTAACCCTGCAGGAGTGGTCAGCAGCACCAAAGCAGCAACGAGAACAGTTGACTCACACAGACCTGCCCATCAGCTAGTTGGTCATAGTGTTCCTAGAAATGAAATAGGTACAAAACTGATTAAATTCTTCCCTGACTGGTATAGCTAGAAAAGATCTACGTTATGTGAGCAAAAGTCTGATGTGAATTATGAAAACAGAAACACGACTCTCAGTTCTCAGATGTGAGCTTTACAGACCCAGGACTCCAGGTGGAGGAGGGCTGTGTCTCAGAGGAAGGGTCACGACACACTCCTGAGGTTGTGTGCTGTTCAGTTTAGAATCTTGGTCTTCCCCAGAGGGATCTCTGGCTTTTCCTGGAGGAACTGTGTACTGGGAAAAGAAAATCACTGGCCACTGGCCTTGAACTGACACTCATTCCAGGGAACAAGATAGTTGGGCACTGGGAAGCTCAGGTTCATCTCGGCATGGGTCCAGGGTGGACCGGAACACACCTGCTGGCAATTTCATAGCTCTCGAGTGTATGTGAGAATTCTGTCAGCTGCAAAGTATGTCTGCTTCAAAACCATCCAACTCTTTCGCTTGCTTGACCCTCACTGAGTGAAGAATTGCTGCATAATAATAAGTGCCCGTCGTCACAGGCACATGTACAATGGATTGTGCTTCAGGACAGACTGCTCGGGTGATGGAGTGCTGGGTGGGGGGAATGCAGGGCTGTGCTGACTCCACCTCCTGTGCTGCTGCACACAGGTGCTTGAGCCCGCGTATATCAGATGCTGCTGACTCAGGAGTAAGATGCAGTGATTACAGATGTGTATTCCAACATGCCTTTGTGTGTGCATGTGCCGCTGAAGACAGGTGCTTGTTATTAAGTGGAAATTCTTTACTCAATGTCAGGCAAGCTAAAGAGCTGGACCCCTTTGGAGTGGACATACTTCACAGAAGTACGCTTCTGAGTGTGTGGCTGAGAAGAGGTAGGGTCTGGCAGGAAGGGTGGGCATGTCTTCCTGTTGAGGCCCAGCTTCCCAACCATCATGACAGCACAGCTGCCCTCCGCCCGGCCCTCCCACCATGCCCTTTCTGCCTAGGAGCTAGCTAACCAAAGGTTAAATTTGTGAGCCAAAATAAACTTCTCTT
This sequence comes from Ctenomys sociabilis, assembly GCA_004027165.1. Taxonomy (NCBI): domain Eukaryota; kingdom Metazoa; phylum Chordata; class Mammalia; order Rodentia; family Ctenomyidae; genus Ctenomys; species Ctenomys sociabilis. The sequence goes on from PVKA01038897.1 coordinate 4,324, forward strand.
CTCAATGGTGGGTGCCAGCTGTTTTGTCCCAGAGAGGAAGAAGTGACTAAAACTGGCCACTATGGCCATTTAATTCCTGAGCCCATTGACTGATGACAGGGATGGCTGAAGAAGGACGCCAACTTGTTCAGACTTGTGTTGGAGAACTTTGAGCCACTTGGGACAAAATATCTGTATAAACAAGTTTAAAAGAGGAAAGACAGATTTTTGTCTCCCACTTTCAGAGGTGCTGATCCACTGTCACTTGGCTCCATTGTTTCAGGACCTCTAACAAGGTAGGACAGCACAACAGGAAGCACATGCTGGAATAAAGCTGCTCGTCTCCTGATGGGCAGGAAACAGAGAAGAAGAAGGAGGGCTTGCGGGCCCAACTTGCCTCTCAAGAGTATGTAACCCTGCGTCCTAACTTCCTCACATGAGGCACTGCTTCCCTGAGATTCCCCTGCCTCCTGAGCACCTTAGGCTGCTGACCAAGCCTTTCATATATCCTGTAGGGTACATTTACAAGCTGTAACACCACAGAACAGGCAGTCTTGTCTGCTTCATTGCTAAAGTCCTTCTCTGCTGGATCTTTTTTTGGTGAGCATTCACATACAACACAAATATCTTCCAATTTTGTGCCCGTAGGCAAATTTCTCTGTATACCTCTTAAATCTCTGACCATCCATCCAAACCACTGGCTACAGCTCACGAATTGGTACATAGTCCCTTGTCTGAGTGTGTTTTTTCCTCCAAGCAAAGTGAGCAGCCAGTGCTCTGCTTGGAATCCCACTGTCCTTCACACAGGGCCTACATTGCTATAGCTGTGCACTTGGAGGTGATCCCTACATATCCTGAAGAAACATCTGCAAGCCTGATCCTCTGTTAATTGGTTGTAAGAAACACTCCTTGAGGCCATCAGTGTAGTCTGGGAGAGAAGGCAGTATAGCCCAGCATAGGAACCATGGGCATTTGTGACCATAATGAGGGAGGTGATACATGGGCTCAATACCATGGACCTTCGCTTACCAAGGCTGGCCTGGCATGGCCACTGCTGAGGGTCCAGCCTTCCAGCAGCAGAGATCTGTGCAGAATCCTGAGATGGTGTGATTCCTGCGGACAATCAGCCAGGACCTGATGGCAGGTTAATTACATTGGACCACATCAACTAGGGGAGGGCAGCCTTCTTTCCCTAATAGAAGAGACACTGTGGATGCATATTTGATTTTCCTGAATGAATTGTTTCTCCCAACACTGCTACTGAATGCCTTGTCTATGGTTGTGGTTTTCCACACAGCATTGTTTCTGGTCAGATAATTTACTCCATGGCAAATGAGGTGCAACAGTGAGCTCTTCTCATAAAACTCACTGTTCTTAATGTGCTTCCCACCATGCTCCCACCATTCTAGAGTCTTAGAATGCCCTAGAAACATCAATATGTCAGCTAGGTGGGAATAACTACAGGGATGGGGCAAGGTTCTTTACACAAATGTATGGGCTACATGTCAGTATCCAGTATATGATACTATTTCTCTCAGAGCTTGGAACTCTGGGAGAAATAGCATTTATGAGGTCTAGGGGCCAAGAGGTACAAATGGGAGTGGCATCTCTTGACTCAGTAAAAAATATTGTTGCCCTTAGTTTCTGTGACCTTTCTTTGTCTTTTGTTTCTGCCGGTCTGGAATATAGGTTAGTCCTGAGGATATTACCATACCCTGACTCAATGACCTAATCTAGACAGTACTACAAATGATTTAAACTCTAAAAACAAAGGTTTGGGTCACCCTATTAGGTAAAGAGCCATGGCTAGCTAAGGTCCATGGTGAAGTAAATGGAATACTACTGGAAGGTGTTTATGAACACCAGCTGTGGCCACATTCCTACTAGCTATAGGAATGTCCCTAAGCATCAGGACATTGCAATTATCATGAGTATTTCAACCTTAATTTTTATGGAAGAGATTTGCCTAGTATCTTTGTTTCTGCCCCTCTTGTATCCCCTTGTCATGTAACTAAAATGTACTAACTTTATAAGGTAGTATTTAAGTATTGTTAACTTTATATAGTGTTATTTAAATTACAGGCTGTTAAAGATTCAACATTACTAGAGGACTTTACTTCCTCTTCTGGGGTAGAGGTTAGTGTGCATGTGCTGTGGCTATGTGCATGATGGTTGTATCACGTTAGGTGGTACCACAACCTGGTTACCGTCTTCCTTTGGGGATGCATATGCTTTAAGAAGACACATATGAGTGTTAATTAACAAGGATGGCTAATGCCAACTTGGCTGGAGCACAGGGTGCCTAGCTGCAGTATTTGGTCAAACATTATTTCTGGTATTTCTGCAAGGATGTTTTTGGATGAGGATGACATTTATTTAAGGTGCTGAGGACCGAACCCACAGCTTCGAGCTTGCCTGGCAAGCATTCAACTGCTGAGCTAAAGCCTCAGCCCAGACTGACATTTAAATAAGCATCACCATTTATATCAGTAGACCCAAGTAAAGCAGCGGATGTTACCATCCACTGCCCTTCCTAACACTGGTGGGCTTGCCCAACCAGTGAAAGGCCTCAGTAGAACCAAATGGCCAACCCACCCTGACAAAGAGAATGCCCCTGCCAGCCTGCCTGAGAGCTTGGCACACACTGCTCTCTGCCTTCATGTTTGAAGAATCAAGTGATGTATCAGCACAGAATGAAACAGAGGGCTCAGTTTTCCTTTCCCTACTCCTGGCAGGACTTTCTGCAAGCTCAGTCCAAACATTGGAAACATAGGGTTTTTTTTTTTTTTTTTTTTTTGTGTGTGTGTGTAAGTGATGGGGATTGAATTCAGGTCCTTGCCATGCTGGGCAAATGCTCTACCACTGGGCTACTCTTCAGCCTGTATCCATCCTTTCTAAAGTTCTCTTAAAGGCAACAGCGGGAGCACGGTGTGATCAGTCCGTGTCTTTCAAGCTATGCTGTGGAATCCCTTCCACAAGGTAAAGCTGCCACCATGCTGATGCAAGCACTGTTCACTGTGCATGTGTCAGCACCTCTGCCAGACATTCCATCCTGTGTAAAACTCACAATGATTCTGCAGGTGCCTACACTGTTCCTGATTAGATTTGAGAAAACTGAGTGTTGAGAAGGTCAGTGAGTGGGTTGTCCCCAGACACATATGTGGCAGAACTGGTGCCTGGCCCCAGACTCTGACTCCAGAATGCTGGTGTACAGGTCCCTCTATATCCTTGTTTGTGGCCTGTATGCTCAAGCCATCTCCTCACAGTACCAACTGACAACAGTGCTAGGAATGCATGAACAGGCAGCTAAGGATGCATGCCAGGGCAGGGTGGGGGTCAGGAAGGAGTGTATGGCAAGGAAGCTCCACTCCAGACCCCAGACAGGCATCATTCCCATTGCTGTGACTCCCACACCAGCAGAGCTGTGAGCTGATTTCCTTGAGATGGAAATGATCCGGGCCTGTCCTAGATGTCTGATGGAAGTGCTCAACACTGTGCCTGTCCTCTTGTGTTGCTTCCACATAGTAAGCTTCCACAGACCTGGAGGTGATTGGGACACAAACTCTGGTTAATTTATTCAGGTAAAATGGTTAAAAACATGTACTTCAGCATCAAATTCAAATCCAAGCACTGCTATTTCCTGGCTATATGATCTCATGTATACCACTAGCCTCTCTGTGGCTTAATTTTTGACGTTGAGAACAACGCAATGGCTTTCAGTCAGAGCAGGATACATCATACAGATTTTTTTTAAAAATTAAAATACCCTTACTGGGTGCAATAAACTATACATACTTGAAGAATACAACTTGATACATTTTGACAAATCCGTTTACCTGTGAAACCTCTATCACAGTGAAGATGGTGAACACAGTCATCCTGAGGTCTCTTCCTGACTTCTAGGATCACTTCCTATTTCACACCTTTTTCTGTCACCATCTAAAGATGTGAGACATTGTTGCCTTGTCTAAAACAAATAGCTACTGAATTGAAAAGCTAACATTTGGGGGATGAGCAATGCTTTTATCAGTATGTAGTGCCCTTCTTCATCAATGGTGATTTCCTTGCTCTGAAGTCTACTGTGTTTGAAATTAATAAATCATCTTAGCTTTTATTTGATTAATGCCATCTTCTCAACCTTTTGCTGCCTATCTATCATCTATCTGTCTGTCTGTCTGTCTGTCTGTCTGTCTCTCTCTATCTATCTATCTATCTATCTATCTATCTATCATCTATCTATCTATCTATCTATCTATCATCTATCTATGTGTATCTATCAATTTTGTGATACTGGAGATTGAATCCAGGGCTTTCACACTGAGCTACATCCCATTCTTTTTACTTTTTATTTTGAGATAGGTTCTCACTGAGTCATTAAGTTGTTCAGGCTGGGCTTGAGCTTGTGATCCTGGAGTGCTGGTGTGCCCAGGCCCTAGAAGGACTCAATCTGTGCTTTTGCAAGTAAAGTGGGTTTCTTGTAGACAATGTTTTTGGCTTGTTTTTCTTTTATTCACTCTGTGTGTGCATTTGAAACATTCATGTTTAAGGTCACTAATGCTGTAGTTGGTTTTTTTGCCCCCATATGCCTTTCCAAGGTTCTACAAAAATGAGCTTCCACATAGGCGCAGCAGCAGCTACCTACAATCCCAGCACTCAGAAGGATGAGGCAAGAATATCATCACAAGTTCCAGGCCAACCTGAACTACACAGCAAGACCCTGTCTCACAAACACAAAAATGAAAACAAACAAACAAAAGCATAAACAAAGACAGAAAGAATTTCAGACATCCCTACACCACAGTCATACGAATCTTCATTCATGATCCTTGATGAGCCTTAAAAATATTTATCTGTAGAAGGCATACAATTTAATGAGGATAAAAATGGAAGATGCTGTAAATATTATATGCTCTGACAATAGAGAAATACAACTAATACAAGTGGAGAAGAATGAACAAAGCACCTGGAAAACAGAGTAAGTCCAGTAGGTACCCAGTTGTATCACTGTGGGTAAAATACTGTCACCTTAATTTTGATGTTGGATGGAAGAGAAAAGAAAAGAAGTGGTTACTGAATAAATTTATCTCTGTAGTTGGGGAAAAGAAGTACTGTACAACAAGGAGGGGGCCTAAAGTTCTTACACAAAGATAGTAACAAAGATAACTATCAGAACAAAAATTCAAGAATTCCTAAATATTAAGGCATACACAATTTAAAAATCTGCTTACAAGGTATTTAGAGGTAGATACAAAATTGAGATTTTTTAATGAAAAAAGGGGAAATAAATACAAATATATATTTACTTAAATATGTAAAATTAAAATAGGAAACAATAACAAGAAGCTAATAAAAATAGATATTTATAGGACTGCAAATTAAATACTATAAATAACTGAGATGGAAGCAAGATATCTGTGAAATTTACCATGTATTATAATTTAGACATTGGTTAATATATAGATAAAAATTAAATCACAAATTAGAAACAAAACAAAACTAAACAATGATAAAAACATAACTACATATAAAACTGGTGTCATATGCATGCAGAGAAAGGAAATATTTAAGTGTAACCATTAAGTGAATTAATAAGTGAAATTATTAACTAAAATAATATTTCCTAGAACACCCAGCCCACCAGCGTGTGTGGGAGGATGTGAGTGTGAAAACTCCAAGATGACCACAGACTGCTTTGTGAACAGGAGTGGTCCATGCCAGGGCGCCTCCCACGGCACACGGACTCCAGTCATTTGCTTCCAAATTCATTGAGATGAAGGCGGAGATGATGCACTCCAGGGCAGGAGGCAAGTGAAGCCTAAAGATGCGATCCAGGACTCCACCAATGAGAACAGAAGGAATCCACTGGTGGTGTTTACTCCTTTGTATCCTGTGTTTAATTGTCTGTCCTTTTTAGTGGGTTCCTTCCATTCTCATTCATGGAGTTCTGGTCATTGTGGTCTCTCTCTAGAACATCTTTCAGCAGCCTCTGAAGGGATGGCTTTATCATCATGAAATTCTTTAGCTGTTCTTTGTTGTGGAAGTATTTCACTTCTCCATCAAACTTGAAAGAGAGTTTTGCAGGGTATAATAGTCTGGGCTGGAATTTGTTTTCGTGAAGGACTTGAAGAACTCTGGTCCATGCTCTCCTTGCCTTCATGGTTTGTGTAGAGAAGTCAGCTGTAATTCTGATGGGTTTTCCTTTGAATGTGATCTGCTGCTTCTCTATAGCAGCTTTCAGTATATTATTTTTGTGTTGGATTTCTGGGATCTTAACTATTATATGTCTTGGTATGTTTTTACTTGGGTTGAAGTTATTTGGTGTTCTGTATGCTTCGGGGACCTGGATGTCAGATTGTTTCCTCATATTTGGGAAGTTTTCTGCGATTACTTCTCCCCAAATTCTTTTTATGTCATTTGTATTGACTTCTTCATTCTTGTTGATACCAATTATTCTCACATTGTTCATCCTGGCATCATCTTGCAGGTGATGGATTATTTTTTCCTGCATTCTTGTTGTTTTTAAGAGATCCTTTCTCATCTTTTCACTAGCTATACTGGCATCTTCAAGATCTGAGACTCTGTCTTTGCTTCCACTCAAACGGTTTTGTAGACTCGTGATTGGTATTTTTAGTTCTTCTATATCTCTTTGACTCTGTTTCATGCGTTCTATTTCTTTTCTGTATTGCTCCTTGAAGGAATCCATTATATTTCTGATCTCCTCAATTTTTTTATCCATGTCTTCTTTAGAGGTAGTTATTAACTCTTTTTCTTCAGGGTTTCTTCCAAGTTGGGTTTCCTCTGTATATTTTCAGACTTGTTTCTGTATTTCAGATACTATTTCAAAGAATTCTTTTTTTTCAAAGAATTCTTTTTTGATTTCAGAAATTATTTCTACTTTGAGTTCCTCATGACCTTTCTTCTGTGTCTTTGCTTCAGATGCTGTTAATTCATACATTTCAGCTGGAATAGTGCTCTCTGCACTTGTTCTGGGTGAGCATTGTTTTTCCACCCAATGTTTCTGGAATTGATTCTTTTTTTCAGATACTATTTCTTTTTTAATTTGGGGAATTACTTCTCGTCTGATTTCCTCTATACCTTTCTGCTGTTGTTCCTTTGCTGCTGTATCTGTTAATTCATTCATTACAGTTGAGCTAGTGTCCTCTGCCCTTATTGGTGGACTCAAGGTCTGGGACTGCATTTTTTCCCCTTGTCTTTGCCATTTTGTATAGCAGTGACCTTTGACCTTTGGTGTAGAGCTTTGGTGCAGCTATAACCTTAGCTTGTTATGAGATTCGGGTGCCAGTCTATTAAGTTTGAGATTATCCAGGTATGCCTATCCTGGATCTAGTTGTTGTGTTCAGTTCCTTTTTGCTGTAGCTCCTGTGGTTCCCCTCTGTTTGTTCCCTGGTCAAGCGAGCACGAACTGAACAGGGATGCAGAGCAAGTAATGAAAATTCCCACTATCTTGGCTGGCTTTGGGGTGAGGATCTGGAAAATTGCCGGAGTTAGCTCTCCTGTGTCAGGCAGATCCCTGTCTAGGTGGGCAGGCCTGGGCTTTGGTGGGTCACACACTCACTGATCTGGGAAGCCTTGTGAGTTGTGCAAATTCCCACTCACTGGGAGAGCTTGGGGCGGGATCCAGGAGTCTGCTGGAGCCGCTGCGCTGTCTCAGGCCGGTCTCTGGGGCTGGGAAGCGTGGGCGGGATCGAGGGTGGCAGAGTGGGCTGCGCTGTCTCAGGCCAGTCTCTGGAGCTCTGTAGTTGGTTTAATAATAGCCACCATAGTTGTACTAGTTTTTGCTTGCTTCCTGTTTTTTTGGCCTTTAACTCTTATGACAGTTTGGTCAACTATTTCTCTTATCAATAAGTTATAATGACCAAGTATACTGTTGTCACTACTTTAAACAAAACATTTGGTAGATTAAGGAAGTAAAATATTCTCTTTTCATTTATTCCTTCTGTAACACTCTTGCTTTCTTTGTGCAAGAAAGATCTGTGTTTCCAACCTACATAATTTCTTCTCTCAAGAAAACTTTTAAAAGTATTTTTTGCAAAGAAGGTCTATTGGTGAACATTTTCATCAATTTTTGTGTATCTGAAAGAGTATGTCTCCTTCACTTTTGAAGGATAATTTCATGAGGTAGAAATTCTAGGCTTGTGTTTTTTGTTTAAACACTGCATATTTTTCTCTGTTTTATCCTTACATGGGTCTTGAAGGGACATTTGATGTATAATTCTTATCCTTGTTCTTCCAGGTCTGGTTTATTTCAAGGTGTTCTTTTTTGTCCTTGATAATGTGTAGCTTTAATATAATGTACCTGTTTACAAAGTTTTTAGCATTTATCTTGCCTGGCATTCTCTAGACTTCCTAGATCTGTGGTACAGTTTCTGTCATTATTTTGAAAAATTATCAGACTTCAGTTGTTTTGTATATCTCTTCTGTTCACATCCCCTCTTCTTTTGGCCCTAATTTGCATGTATATTATAGGTTTTATAATTGTGCCATAGTTTTTGAATATCTAATATTATTTTCTACATTTTTTCTTTAATTTTTTAAATGTATTTGGTACAGGGTTTTGTTACCCAGCTTGGACTCATAGTGATCCTCCTGTCTCAGCCTCCCCAGTGCTGGGATTGCTAGCTCGTGTGCCACCACACCAGGACTCAGTGGCTGGTGTGGTATGTGGTTCCAGGGATTGAACCCTGGTCCCTGCACTTGCCTAAGCAGGTGCTTAGTCTGCTGAGCTATCTTGCCAGCCCTCTACATTTTTTTCTATTTGCTTTTCATTTTGGAAAGTTTTTATAGATATATCTTTAAGTTCATTTATTTTTTTTCTTTAGCTTTGTCTTTTTGAGTTGAACAATTTTATTTGTTTCTGTGTTTTTACTTCTTTAGTTGCCTTTCTGATTCTTTCTTAGTACTTCTATTTCTCTGTTGATTACATTATCCATTTGCTGCTTACATTATCCATTTGCTTTCTATTTTTTTATATTTTGTATTAGAGTCCTTTGCATACTAATCATAGTTGTTGCTCTCTGTTTTACTACTGTTTTAGTATGGGGTATTGAAGCTAGGGCCTTTGTACTGAGCTGCATCTGTAGCCCACTTTATTTATTTATTTATTTATTTATTTATCTTGAGACAGGGTTCTATGAAATTGCTAATTTACTTGGCTGGGCTTAAACTGTGATCCTCCTGCCTCTGTCTCCCAGAATGCTGGTAGTATGAGTGTATACCACCACTCCTGACTTAATCATAGTTATTTTAAATTCATAATAATAGTATCATAATTCAAAACTTTCTTTGATATTTGAATCTAGTTGTGAAGGTTGCTTTGTCTTTTAGGTCATATTTTCTTTTTAATATGCCTTCTCATTTTATTTTGGAGGTTGGACATGTTAAACTGAGTAAGTAGGATGGAATTAGGAAGTCTGTTCTTGTGAGATTTTGTAGTTAAGACTTGGGCTGAGCTATTTGCTGAAGCTGTAGATGTCAGAGGGCAAAATTTCTTCTAGGCTTCATTTTGGTGTTCCCATTATCTTTTTTATTTTTTGGTAGTAGCCCAGGGATCAAACTTAGGACCTTGTGCTTGCCAGGCAAGCACTTATTCCCCTGAGCTATCTCCCCAGCCCCACCCCCATTATCTTTCGACTTCTCTAGAGACTCATTCTTTCTTTTTATTTTTATTAGCATATGTTGGTAGTATAGTTGATTACATTCTTTGCAGGGAGTTGGTACATGCTCAGAACACATCTTAGTTTTCTGTTCTTCATTGCCTCCCCCCAAGAGACTTTCTTAAGTGGGATCTAAGCCCAGCATTCCCCATCACTATGCAGCAACCTTACTGATGTAGCAAGGAGTTGGGGGAACAAGGAGGTGCTTCTAAAGTTCTCCAACTAGGTGTCAGTCTACTAGTCCTGTCCTCAATCTAATGCTAAAATGGCTACAATGCTTCTAGCACCTCCCCTTCTTTCCCCTTTGGCAGGATAAGAAGGCTAGAGGGAGAGGGAATTAGGTATTTCCTTTTCTTCAGGTATGTAGTAAGATTCTAGCAAAATATTCCTGGTGTAGGGGCACATACCTGTAATACCAGCACTTGAGTGGGTGAGGCAGGAGGATCAATGCTAGTTCAAGACCAGCCTGGGCTACAAAGTGAGTTCAAGGCCAGCCTGACCACATACTTAGACTCTGTCTCAAAACAACAATAACAACAATACCCAAGGATTCTAGCAAAATAAATTCCCTTGATGGGACAAGAGAATGGTTTTCCCTTCCCTTTGCTGGAAGAATGAGGGGATTTTTCCTCTGAGAACATTGTTGGCTTCTTGAATTGAAGGTAAAACTCATGAAAGCATAGGAAGTTAGCTTGAGAATTGGCCCTCAGGGATTATAACTTTCAGTGGTCTATATGGAGCATCTTACAATTTGCCAGTCAAATTGTAGGATGTTCATTACACCTTAATAACCTGAGCAAAGGCTAACTTTCCCATGACTTAAGAATCTAGAAGCAGCCAGGTGTGAAGAGGCATGTGCCTCTAATCCTGGTGTCTGGGAGGCTGAAGTAGGAGGATTGTGGCCAGCCTGGGCTACATAGTGATTTGTTTTTGAACTCATAGCAAGACTGTGATTCAAAAACAAACCAACAAACAAACAAGCAAATCTAGAAGCAATAAAAGATAAATTTGACACAGTAAAACTTACTACAAGCAGAGCTAAATGACAAATGATAACTACTTAACCCTCAAGTCAGAAACAGACTCACCTGTATTAAAAATTAAAAGATCCAATATTCTATAGAAAAATAGACATATGGTAAGATCACACATTACACAGAAAAAAATTTGACAAGGCTTTCGTTCATGAGAAAGGATGCTCAACCTCAGTCATAATAATACACATATATATAAATTAAAACTATGATAATTTATCAATTAATCATTTACCAGATTGGTAAACAGTAAATTTTTGACATTTTCTGTTGGGAAAGCTGTGAGAAAAACAAGCACTTGATATATTTCTGGTAGAAACACAAGTTATACAACACTGAAAGGAAACTGGCAACATATTAGTAAAGTTGCATATTCATTTACCTTTTGATTAAGCAATATCACTTCTGAGAATGTTATTTACAAATATAGACTGATAAAAATAAAGTATGACTTGTGTATAGCATCGTGGCTTAATTTATAATGAGAAGTGATTGGAGCTAGCCTAAATATCCATCAATAGAGGACTTGCTTAAAAAATGATGGCATATCCATAGAATAAGATTCTGGGAAGCCTTAATAACTGATGGAAAGATGATTTGTATTTTATAATGCTAAGAAAAAATAAAAATGAAAAGTGAGATATAGAACAAGGCTTAGAGTATGCTAACTTATACAAAAAAGAATAAAAAATGTTATAAACCAAAATCTTTTCTTAAAAGAAAAGATGCAGATCAGACTTCTATTCTGATCTATAATCCTTCTGTTTTCAGCCTCCCAAGCACTGGGATTACAGGTGTGCACCATCACGCCCAGTCTCAATTGCTGTCTCAGCATGCCCCAGGGGCAGGGCCAGCACAGCATGCACTTTAGTCTGCTGAGATATCTGGCCAGCCTTATAAACCAAACTCTAACACGGTGTTATACATGAGGGGAAGGAAAGCACAGAAAAATAGAAGAGAAAGACATGAGATGTCTATAAAGTTATTGTAATAATTTGACTCTGGAAACATGTCAGTGCTTTATATTGTTATGAATAAAATTAAATGGAGAAGCAATGATACCAGTTCTTAACAATAAGAAGCAAATTGAAACCATTGAACCCAACTATACCAAAGTGGAGGCACAATTGCAATGAGAAAAATTTCTTCCAGTTCTATAAACAAGTCCAATGAAATCTTAAACCATATTCAGTAGTTATTGTTATCTTGAAATTGTTATATAATTATTGTGAAATAACAAATTATATAGTTATGTTAATACATCTTGAAATCAAGATTTTCACTTGTGAAAGAAAACTAAGTATGAAATCTGAAGTTAGGTAAAAGTTATATAATATTGTGTTTAAGTAGGAAAATACAGTGAGAATATATTGCTTTCCTTTTTTTTTTACATTAAATTTTTTTTTATTTGGTACAGGGTCTCATGACACAGCTCAGACTTGTGGTGATCTTCCAATTTCAGCTTCCCCAGTGCTGAGTTACAGGCGTGCACCAACATGCTTGGTTTTGGTGGCCAGCTCAGCATAGGACTGGCATGGCATGCAGTACTGAGGATCAAACCTGGGTTCTTGCACTTGCTAGGCAGATGCTTAGACCTCCAAGCTATCTCTCTGGCCCCTTCCTCTATTTTCAAGAAATAATTATTTCTAGTTTACTGAAGAAGTCTGGAAGCCATGGCTACCTCGAGCAATAAGCGCCTGTATGTGACTGTGGTACTAACTCATATGTTCTTAATGTAAGGAAACAGGTATCATTTGAGAAGTGACTGATTCTAATTTTGTGTCTTGAACTGTATAAAGTGAATATGGAATATTTTAACTAACTAGAAGGAAATAAGCTGTATTGATGACTGAAGATTATTGGGATCATGTCAAGAGAGCACAAGAGCCAAATGGGCTCAGATAAAACCATTTCCTACAAAAATGCAATTGAAATTCATTAGTTCATGATAGCACTTGAAAATAACCTGTAGCTGCTGAGCTGTCTGGGAAGAGAGAGAGTCTATACTCTACCCCAGCCACCATTGTGGGAGGGAGGCTGAATCCTGGGGAATCTTGGGAGCTTCAAAAATGTAATCTCAGACTTTCACCCCACCCAGAACAAATCCAGAAGACATCAGCATAGAAGATCATGGAAGTCACACACTTGAGATTTCTGAAATGATAGTAACTAAAGTGAAACAACTACAGCAAGCTGTAGAAGACATCAGATCAGAAATAATCTGTCTGGTAAGTTAAAAAATGACAACAATCATGAAAGAATTCCTCAGAATATCAAAAGATATAGTTTAAAAAATAGTGGAGTACAAAAAATGATGAAAACAATAAATGAACAATCTAGGAAAGAATTAGAATGGATGAAGCAGATACAAAGAAATGCCTGGGAAATAATTCCATGGAAAGCTGGAAAAACTGCTTGGACAAAGCTGAAGATGGACTCTCAGACCTTGAAGACAGCACTGCATCTAGCAGTCGTGAAAGGAAAGATCTCTTAAAAATAACATGGAAACAGGAAATAACAATTGAATAGCTGCAAGATGTTGCAAAGAAAAACAATGTAAAATTGATTGGTATTGGGCTGATGACGTAGCTCAGCAGACTAAAGCACCTGCTTAGGCAAGATTAGGCAAGCTCAGGGACCAAGGTTTGATTCTCAGCACACATGCTATGCCAGCCCCCCCCCCCCAGGGCAGGCTGAGCTTGCCAGAGTACATGTGTAGTGGTGTATACCTGTAATTCCAGTACTGGGGAGGCTGAAAGTAGCAGGATCACCACAAGTCTGAGCAGCATAGTGAGACACTGAAACAACCAAATACATTTTTAAAAAAATTGATTTGTATCAATGAAAAAGTAGGAGTTAGTACAAATGACATAATAAGACTATTTGCAGCAGTAAGAGCAGAAAATTTCCCAAACATGGGAAAAGAATCAGACCTGAAAAGTGAGGCATATAAAACTCCAATTAGGCACAACAAAAACAAATCTACACCCAAACATATAATCAAGATTGCAGAAATTCAGCACAAGAAGAAAATATTAAAAGCTATTAGAGAAAAGAAACAAATTGTATATAAAGGAAAGTCCATCAGAATCATGGCACATTTCTCAACACAAATGGTCAAATCACAAAGAGGTTGGAATGAAGTATTTCAGGTCCTGAAAGAAAACAGCTTCCAACCCAGACTGATATACACTGAAAAACTATCTTTCAGAATTAATGGAGAAATAAGATACTTCTATGACAAAGAACAACTAAATTCATGAACACCAAAAAAACCCTACAAAGAATGCTGAAATATATATTAGAAAGAGAAAAAATGACCATCTAAGAACAACATAGGAACTAAGAAGCAAGGAAAGCAATTAAACAGAGGGGAAAAATAGTGGACCAAAGCAGGAAAATAACATGAAAAATATAAGCCAATAAATATCAATTATAATCACCAATGAAAATTGTTTCAATTCACCAATTAAAAGAAATAGAGTGGCAAAATGGCTCAAGAAGCAAAATCCAACAATATGCTGTATACAAGAAACACATTTAACTCAAGGAAATTCATAGACTGAAACTCAAAGGATGGAAAACAATATTCCATACCACAGGCACCAAGAACAAAACAAGGGTAGCTATTCTGTTTGCAGAAAATGTGAACTTCTAACCTAGAATGATCAAAAGAGATTTTAAAAAGTCACTACATACTTGTTAGGGGAAAATGCAAGAGGAAGAGATAACAAACATAAATACATATGCACCATATCCATGAGTACCCAACTATGTAAGACAAATTTTAATAGATATGACAAATCAAATAAGCAATAACACAATAGTAACAGGAGACTTTAACATCCATTGTCACAAAGAGACATCAACTAGACAAAAAATCAGCAAAATACCCCAACAAACAAAACAAAACTTCTGTTTTTTAACAGAACTAAAGTAAACTTATGAACAAACAGACTTAGTAGACTTTCATAGTGTTCCACCCAACAAATCAGAATACACATTCCTCTCAGCTATACATGGAATGTTCTCTAAAATAGATCATTTATTAATTTATGCTAATAGAATATACTTAAGTAAATGCAAAGGAATTGAAATTATCCCATGCATATTATCAGACCATAGTACAATGAAATTGGAAATTATAACAAATGAAATAGTAAAAACTCCATAAACACATAGGAATAATAGCACCTTCCTGGGCAGCCAATGAATCACAGTTGAAATTAAAGAAGAAATTAAACAATATTTACAATCAGGTGAAAATGCAGGTATAATTGATCAGGACCTGTAGGACACAATGAAATCAGTCCTCAGACATAAAGTAATATCAGTAAATTCTCATATCAATAAAACACAGTGAGAACAAATAAATAGCCTTATGCTGCACCTCAAGCTTCTAGAAAAAGAAGAGCATGTCAAGCCCAAAGCACAAAGAAGGTCGGAAATGATAAAGATCAGAGCAGAAATTAATGCAGTTGAAACAATGAAAACAATACAAAGAATTAATGAATCCAAGAATTGGTTTTTTGAAAAAACAAATAAAGTTGATAAACCCCTAGAAAACTTTATCAAAACCTCAAATCTGTGTAATGTGAAATGAAAAGGGTGAAATCACGATAGATCCTGTAGAAATTCAAAAGATCATCAATACTTACTGTGAACATCTTTACTTTCACAGATGGAAAACACAGAAGAAATGGACACATTTCTGGATACCTGTGAATTACCAAAGTTGGATCAAGAAGTTATAAAAATCCAGAAAAACCCAATATCAGTCAACAAAATCGAAAATGTAATAAGAAACTTACAAAGGAAAAGCTCAGGTCCTGATGGATTCTCCACTGAATTATCTACAAGAAATTTAGAGAACATTTAA